>DWNJ01001608.1:0-11721 GCA_018250275.1 Udranomia eurus
AACGTCATTAAATTTATATCTTACTTTATTTTTCAAGACATTTATACATACATGACAAATTAAATCTCATATCTCAGAATCTTATATCTTATATGTATTCTTGTCAGTAAATTTAATGCTAGGTCTATTTAAGGAAGATTTTATTTATTTATAACGAAAATATTTCAAGTGCATTATATCAAACTGCAACAACTACTGTTGTTGCAGTTTTCATATTTAAATTAATATGAATTCAATGTATCTTTAAATTATTTACAAAGATATGTAAGAAGAGAACTTATTCGCCGACGTATTTGGTAATTGACTAGAACTATCCGGTGTTATGTACGAAAAATAGGGATCCTGAGGCAAAGGCATGCTGGCCCTGGCATGCAAACTGCCATCTTCGTAGGTTGGCGTTGTTACAGAAATTGTTGAATATCCATAAGCATCAGAGCTCGTTGGTTGCATAACTGTACTCGGGATCGAGTTATAATACGGAGTTCCGACAGTATAACGCATCATATCATCGCTAAGTTTCAAGTTAACCCCGTTTGGTATGTAATTATCGGATGACATAGACGGTAGCGTAGAATTCGGTTGCAGTGAGTCATCGTTGGCGTAGCGATAAACTTCGGACATCGGTGAGTAAGTAGCTCTGCTCGTGGCACCAGTAAAGTATGATGAGTAGGACAAATTTGGCGTATACGACGGCAGCTCCATAGTGTTTTGTGACTCCTTTATGACAGATTTCAGTGTGTTTATAGAAGAACAGTCTGGTTGTCTTGAAAGCGTATCGTTCGTTGATAAGTAAATTTTATGATGACTTGCATGGCTGTCTGTCAGTAATCGTCGGTGGCGATCGTGGCCACCGCAGCTTCGTCCGTGGCTTGATTTGTGATCCTGACTTGGCGATCGATCTTTAGAACTCGATGGACTGCTATCTTCTACTGAAGAAGACGGTTTGTTGTGTTTATTATCCTTTTTGTACTTCATCCGTCTGTTTTGGAACCATATCTTTATTTGACGTTCCGAAAGTTGTAAGTAGTTAGCGAGCTCGATTCGTCTCGGTCTGCAGAGATAGCGATTTTGATGGAATTCGTTTTCTAGTTCCACTAATTGGGAGCTAGTGTAAGCCGTTCGAGCTCTCTTAGTAAAGCCTTTTTGATAAGGCGACGTTTCAGATGACATATCTGAAAATATACATAAATATGTTAATAAAAAAACAAAAGAAAATAAGATCATAGAAATAAAGGTTGTAAGTATAATTGACTACGTTGCTAATGTAGTTGTTACTTGTTTAATTAAAAAAATTAAAAATAAACTTTTAATAACAGTTACTGTATACAAAACAATTAATACTTAAATAAATATATATATTACCGTTTGCAATTGATGGCTCGCCACTAAGAACTAGATTGCTAGGCTCAGTCACAGATTTGTTGTCCCAAGAAATGTTCTGTAAAATCAAAATATTATATTTTAACAAAAAAAGAAATAAAATACGACTCAACGTCTCACTTTGTCAAACTTTGGTAAACCAATAAGTAGGTTCCACCTATTTCTTAATTGCCACTATCTACTACAAAATTAAATTGTCGTTATAGATCCGGTTGGTTTGTGGTAAATCACATAGCGATAGAAGTGTTTATAACTTATTGTTCGATAGATTTGCCTTTAAAGGGCAGTACAATAAGGTATAATTTCCTTTTTGAGTTACTTACCTCAGGCGTAAAACTTGATTCGGTTAATTCTCTTTCAGGATCTTTAACATTATCACTATTTCGTTGATGACATCGAACAGGTCCATTAGCTGTGTAGTTTCTACTGTACATTTGATTTTCAATGTGGTTATTGTCATTCGTATTAATGCATTCTTCTGAGATGATCTCTTCAGCTCCCGATCCATAATTGTTATTGGAACTGTTGCTTATATTTTCATAATTAGGTATTTCATATTCGAAACGAGGCTGTAACTCAATTTGAGCATGAGCGGCACTATACGATTGATGTAATCCCAAGATATCTTGAATGCTAAACCCGGTAGAATCTCTGGAGTTATAATCTTGCACGAAAGAATTGGCGATGCCTGATAAAACATCTGTTTTGGGATCTTGGAAAACATTATCTTGAGCACTATAGGCAGTTCCATCGGATAAAATATCTTGAACTCCGTGGGATGTTAGCGGATTGATCTTGTATATGTGTTTTTGAGCTTGATCAAATGTGTTTGACACATATTTCGATGGATTAGTCGATGAATATTCTGAAGATAATGAATCTCTGGAGTCTTCGTCCGTCTGGATGCTCGGCGACGGAGATGGCGTTGTCGTTGACATTGTATATCTAAGACACCTTAAGACACACCTATGTTTCACGTTTCAAAGTATGTCATGACAGATAGGAAATTACGAACACTAACGCGACCACACGGTAAACCATTTGTTTACTAAATGGTTTTTTCTCCACCTGAATATCGTTAATTTAGTAATGACTTTGTTCATTTGTGTGCTACATTTCTTGTTTAGTGTGCAGCCGATAAGACGGACATACCGGGTCTTAGATAGTAAACCCACAGAAGATAAACTTTGAAATGTATTCCAGTGGCTAAAATGCTTGTCACAATCTTTTAGACAAATCACACAATAGAGATTCCACGTTTCATAGAAAGTAGAATATTATACTTGTAATGTACATAGTATTTGTGAATATTATACTTGATTATTGCTACTAATTTTAGCCAAATAATTTTGGATAAGCATAATATTTAACACACGTGGGGTACAATCCATTATTTATTATAATTATATGTATGAAGGCGTTTCAATCAATAACCTGCCAAAATTAAGTTCAAAGAATATTTCGCAGAAAAACATGACCTAATTTAGAATTTCTTCACAGTTTGTTAAAATGTGCATAGATTTTTATAACTTTTATACCAAAAAGTAATGTACTCGAATGGCTTTTAAATTACTTTGGACATTAGGACGTTAACAAGAGTGTCAGTCAATCTAATTGTAAAGGCTGAACAAATTAAATTGCTTGAGCTTTTCTTTGAGGCGTTTTACAGTACTTTCGTTTTATTGCAGAATCATAGATTTTAGTTTCTTAGTACGCACGGCTTTCACGTGACTGCGACTTGCTTTAACGTCAATGACTATGTAGGTCTTTGCGTGTCAGCCTTCTGATAGCAAAGCAATTAAGATAAACACATAAAATATTCATCAACGACAATCAGTGTACAATTTTACTATAAATATATTTATTTTTGAGTTGGAATATTACAAAATTAACTTATTTCAAGTACAAGTAGACGTATTCGATAACATACTACGGATGTAAGGTAGAAAAGTATGTATTTTTGTATATCAATATTTCTTGATCTTTTATATTTCTTGGGGTGCAGAGTAGTGACATACATATACGCAGTTTCAAGGGGAGGTCCTCTTCGTCAATTTCGTATAGAGTGAAAATACTCGTGGCAATATAAAGCATATCTTTTTTAATATTGCGAGGACACTACTACCATGCCATTGCGTTGACATTAAAAAATATTAGTTATCCAACATACAAAAGTGTATCCAAGATATCTTCGTCTTTATGTATCAAGAAAGATTTATCTATTGTGATAATATTGTATCACGTCTGTCGCTCAGTTGGCGGGTTCCATCCAGCATCCTTTGTTGGGTGTGATAAATGGGTCTAGCGTGTGTGATCGGGCCTCGTTCGACTTATTTTATGAGGCTTTTTTGAACTGATCGAATTCAATTGTAGGGTTTGTGTATTCATTATTAGTTTCTATTCGACTGTCCTAGTTGGAAGGTGAGGTAGGTGGGAATATTTTTCGCTTTGTAGGTATCACAGTTAAAGGTATCTAAGTAAGTGACGATATATATACTTGACTATAAGTAAGTAAGACTTAACTTCGTAAGTCAAGTATGTGGTAAGTTCAAATAGTTGAAGATCATTCAATGAAATTTATATATTTTGGAAATTTGAAACAAACTTTGTTTATTATAATGTTTATGATTTATCTAATATGAAGAGTAATTATTGTGTTGTCAATATAAACCTGTCTCAGATAGTTTGAGATCAACTCCGATGCTTTAATACCTCCGATAATATTGAAACGCCGTTAAATGTATTTGCTACACCTTTTAAACCAGAACGTAGAATACCAAATACTGCTGTTGTATTGGCATGGCGGTGGTGCCTCCGGAGTCGAATTGCAAAATATTCTATGACATGATTGACATTGACATTATTAAGGAGAATGTCGAGAAAGTCGTGATCTACATCTCATCCAGAAAACATCAAAGTGCTTTAATTAGGCTCATAAAACACTAAATGTACTAAATGTTTAATTAATAAATTATAGAACATTTTAAAATGTTGTTACTATTGAACATTTTTAATATCTTCACTATTGTTCGCACACAACTGCTGTCACTGGGCTTCTTTAAAGAATCCAGAGTCCTTTGTGAGTGTTTGATAAATGACTTCGACCCGTGAGCTTAGCCCTTGCTAGCTTATTGGAGGCACAGCATCTGCCTGCGGCTCCGTATGGAATTTAGACTGACGACCCGGCGCAATGGTGTACGACTGCTGTTCGAAGGGTCCTGGGTTCGAGTAATTTGAAATGTAAGTTTAAATTTCTGTTCTCGCTCTGGGTTGTTTGTTGTATTTTTGTATTGTCTACGGTGCTATTATGAGTAGCACATTTTAGTGTCTAACTGTGTAGTGGTATTTTTTGTTAAGGATAATTGGAATCAATTTCTAATTACAAGCATAAAAATAATTATCATGACTTTATCTAGTTTCTGGTAAGTTTAAACAATGCATAATAGCATAGAACAAGGAAAAAAAATGTTTTGTGTACATCGAGTGCAAATTACCTGATATATCTATACAAAATATTGTTATAAATGAATACAATTTGGAAATGATTTTGTCTCATTCAATAATTCCAATATAATACACATCTCATACCAATCGATGTATCGTAATAAAAAATATTGCAATATTAAGTCTGATATTACTTGCTGATACTGGAAAAATATTAGCCCTTACTATCACCAGCATCACGAGTTGGCTTTCAGTGCACTCAGGCTATGGTAGTCCGAAAGAGGTTAATACTCGCTAAGAGTATGTATCCCACTCTATGAGCCGTAGTTTTACTGCTAATCCCTAAAACAGTAAACAATTACGGGTCATAAGCGTCTAATCCCTTTAACGTTGTCAAAAGCATAAAAGGACCAAACAGTTCAAGTTTGGCGTAAGTTTGCAAGCTGTGCTTAAAAACCGTTAAACCAATAAATTTGCCGGTTATGGACAAAGCGTCAGTACAGCACTAGCCGAAGACCCTAAGCTCATAACGTCAAACCGATGATATATTACAATTTGCTCAAAGGGGACCATTTTTTGTTCTCATGGTAATGGTCTTACTTTAATCGACACCCTCGAGACAGATGTATGTGTGGCGTGGGAGCGGGAGAGAGATGGAAGATGAAAGTGCATCGGTTCCCGCCAACAGAGATGATTCAGTCATTGAGATGGTTTACTCACTGTCAACAGTTTGTTGTGAGTTGTCTAGTGGCGTGGGTCTGCTGCATTATTTTATAAATATAAGAGAATATCGCGGTTTCCCGAAAATGTGGTTGCGATATATGTGCTGGACAAATTTACTTTGTCTCTTGAAATTATTGCATATTCCCTGGGACTTCACTCACCTCGTCTATAAGATGTTGATATAATGTTGCTCTGGAGTCAAGGTAAGCAAATATAATTTTCTTATTACGTAATAGATAAAGCATATCCATATCATGCAGCCCGCCTTATTAAAGTGGTCACTGCGTCCCCTTTGAACGCCTATAGTACACTTAATTGCTAGTATAGTATGAAAAGTAGTGCAATTTTATTTTTGTAAGATTAAAATAAAATCTTAATCCCATTTGAATAATTAAATATCATCCAATTTCATTTTTATTTTAAAATAAATGATTTTTAAAATTTAATGTCCTATGTCAGCTAAGTGAATTGAAGAATAAAATTTAATACATAGCAAACAATCGCATTTTGGTATGTAGTATGTTATTTTGATAATAATTCAACTTGGAAACTGCTACTTTTTATTGTTATAAAATAGCAAATACGAGTAATATATACAAGTGCCATCTTTGTTATTACTTACAAAGTAATACACACGCTGTTCAGATGGTACCTATGGAATGTGTGTGAAGCCAAAGCTAAGGCTTTCATAGGCAGAAGTTTGTGTGTTATTCCGGTAGAGGGCGCTTAACAGGGTGTGTACTTTTAATTTTAATTTTACTCAATATACACAAATTGTATTCGATGCTAAGATTAAAAGTATATAGATGAAGCATGGGAGAGTAGTATGTGTGGAATCTTTTGCTAAAATTTTTGATATAAGTAAAAAACAGTGCCATCTGTCGTATAACTCAGCAAATTATAACATGCGTCATTGCGGGCTTTTAAGTCAAGTACATCGAAAGCCTTGACGCACTTCTGTATATATTTAATATGATATCGTTATGATACTATGTTCATCGGGATATTAGGTGACCATAAACTCTTCATTGATCCTAACTACTTACAGTCTCAAGTAACTGAAAGTTGGTGTGTCCTAATTTATTTCTAGATGTTTAACTCTTTCGTAGTACAATTTATCTCATTTTTATTAACATTAGGACACGCCTACATATAATACTTAAATCCAAAATACACGAAAAAACTTTTGAAGACACTTGTAAACTTGGTTTACAAAAGGTTTAGGCTACATCTTACGTGAATGTGAAGCTTATGTCTAAAATATGTACACATTTAGACACTGGTGTTTGATTCAGTGCTTAACACGTGGTTCGTACTTAACCAGGAAACCAACATATAGAAGCCCAGCATATATACCTTATTATAATTTTATTTGACTGAAAACGTTTCTTCACTTTATTCCACACAAGATCTCAATGTGTACTCCATGTGAAATTGTGTTTATCGATAGACCATTATTATATTCAGAACATGTTATGTTCAGACGAAAATAATAAAATTTTACTATAGCATGCTTTTAAGTTTTATCTTATTTTCAGGCATAAGCTCAGTTTGTTCGGCGTATTCGGTATGCTAATAAAGAACGATAAATGTATCTCTGTAGACAAGCAACGATGCGTATCGCCTCGCCCCGCGGAGCTTTTAATCCTAATGCTGTGATTAAGTATGCGCACTAATATAATGCTTACTTATATATGTTATACCCTTTTAGTAGTAAAAAGCTGATGTCTCTTTGTATTTAAATGTTTTGTGACGTATTCCGCATTAAGGCGAATTTGTTAAGTGGACCTAATGTTTATTGGACCTCTTTATGTAAATTCATTGACATTTACCTCATGTCATACAGAAAGGCTCAGTCCTCGGTCCTTCCAAAAAATCTTTGCGTTCTCTTACACTAGACATTTCAATTTTTTTTTTATACAAAACACATTGACAAAAGTCGTTATAATAAAGATGCACAGTAGGTACGTAATGGTCTTTTCGGAGAATATTTTTACAATGTTAGTTTTACAACACCATGTAGGTACCTACTACAGACGTAACGTATTCGTAAACTTGTAAAACAATTTGCATCGGCTTGAAAGCAGCGCCTATGCCGATTTCGCAATTAGCGAACCCATAACTCATGAAAAATATTCGAAATCCAAAAAAGAAAACGAACGATGCTGGTTGTCGGCATCTAAATTAATTTCGTGTTGCAAATTTACAGACGGTGTTAAGTTGTTCGGGTGTAGTTTCGTGCCAAATTCTGCAGTGGAACTTGCGAATGGCAAAACTTTGTCATGACTGTCTCAAAGACAGTGGCGGTGTAAGGAAAAGGCGGATACTATAATAGAACTGACAGCCAAGGAAAAAAATACCTTAGTTTGTTTGATTTTCGTTAAGTTAGTTGCATGTTACATGCTAAAATTTGCAGTGGAATTTACGAATAGTACAACTTTGTCACGATTGTCTCAGAGGCAAAACGGACAGCGCAAAGAGTTAACATTCTTATATTTATAGTTAAAATAGAGACATGAGCGATACTCTTAGAATTAAGACAAAGCCTATATAAGATACAGTTTAAAGATATTAACCGAGGATGCCATGCTGAAGAAGTAGCTGGGCTGCAATTCATCAAGATGGTAACATCACAATTGATACTCACCTCTCCTACTGAAACAAAATGCTTCACTCTGCTCCTGCGTGTGTGGTGTTTGTGCGCGCGTATAATAAGAACACATTTAGACGTGGTTCCTTAAAATAATCTCCATCTCATTGTAAACGATGTTGCATGTTAAAGTTTCTAATATTGTTAGATTTTGATAGAGTAACAGCTTCGTTCGATATTACTTACGCTAACGTGCAAACCTATCGTATGTCATGAATAGAACATCTTTTGTGGCTCACCGCTCCAATGATCGTTAAGATACTTTATCGGGCTATGTATTCACACTACGTCTCGTCTGTGGCTTAAAGCCTTGTACGCACTATTCATGTCGGCGTTGGAAAGCGTAATTGTTGTACGTCATATAATCGAACTTTACAGAAGTATTAAGAAAAAAAACACAATCATTATCTACGTGCAAGCGTAGCCTTTCATTTAAATCTCATTATGTGTACTTTAAATATTACTACAGCTGCATTTCGATATGCAAATTGTTCGGGTTTGTACCCTGAAGTAGAAATATACTACCCGGTTCAAATGTGGATTGATTGAAGTGGAAAGATAATATTTTTCTGTAAGACAAAGTTTGGTCATATTCACAACACAACAACGATTACATCTTCAAATCGCACCACTAAATTCCTGTCTTTTCATTTTCTGTATTGAATATGCTACGTAAGCATACGAGTACGCACTCGCCCCTGTATTAAATACATCAAGCTCCAAATTAAAGAAAGGGTCAGTTCAAATTGTTGTCATTACGGAATAAAAGCACCCCAAAGCACTTAATATAGCGGCACGTATATGAAAGTGCGTAGTCAGCTTTTTGCGTTACGGATCTATATAACTAGTTTGTTATGTAGCAAGAAAGTGTTATATTAAAAAGGCTGGGGCGCATGCACACAGATGCCGGCAATGGCCGCGTTAACACCGCACTTCTGAACTCATGCCAGAACTGGCTACGAAGCGCCATACTCACTTTTATTACTATGCTTTGGTATTCCTGATATTCGTTAGTAGTTCCACGCAAACGAATTTGCACGTCACAACTGAGTCGTAACCATTTGTGAGCCTAATTTATTTCAGATAAATTAAAGGTTTTGTAAGTGTAGTTGATTAGAAAACAATATAGACGTATGATGTAAAAGTAAACGCTGAATTAAATATACTCGTCTGAATAGGTATAGTATAATAGTAGACGCGAGTTCAGACATTAACGTACATACATATGTATATATAGACGATCCCAGACGCAGACAGACAGACATAGCTATAGCTACATATTAGACACTCCCGTCGTCTGCAAACACTGCATCTACAACACAGTGTTGATTTTAAAAGCTATTCGCAGTGTTTCATGGTAATTTAACGGCCGCTATAAAATTTACCATCCAATTATAGGCGGGATAATTTATATTTTATGTCACGGACAGTACAGATTACAGCCAGAAGGAAAATAAAACAGTAAGCGATTCTTTGATTCTGTTTTGGTTTACGATTAGTAAATTTATTGGATGATTTATAGGCTCAAGCTATTATTTTCATCTGAAAAAGAAAAATGGCCACATAAATTGCGGTATCGAGATAGCGCAGCGATTTATATTTTGAACAAAACAAAATAATTCTATACAAATTTATTTTATCGTGTTAGGTTTTTTTTATATAAATGTTGCTGCAATATAAAAATCACTATTCATATAAATTTATTTACATTACTTTATACTTCGGTATCTAAAAAATAAATGTAATGAAATTAACAATAATTATTCTAATCTCGATTAATAAATCTATGCAGATCACGTCGTAGCAAAAAATTTAATAGGTGAAGAGAATGATTTATGAGTACAGATACTAAAATTACATATTACAATCATAAATTTAAATAAAATTAACAAATTAAACAATCGTTTAAAATAAAAATAAAAAACTAAAGTTTAAACTTTACTTACCTGCTGCATAATTATAACAGTTTCATTTATTATCTGTGCCATATACTAATAATGTTTAGACTAAATATTTCATGGCTGCAACTAATCTATACTGTTACTACGAGGTGCTAGTTCCCCGCTACGTAGTTCATTGACCCCGCACGGCCGGTGACAATTATCTAGGGTGTACGACAGTACCCTTGTCCGACGGTACACCGGATTCTGTTCCGATAAAACTAACCAACCTTTATCCGTTGACCTACACACGAGCTCCCAAACCGTAGCCTGGCATGTAACCCATGGGTCCTTTTAAAATGGATATTGTTTTGGGGAAGTGTTAATCGTTCGCATTGATGGCGGACTGGAAAACGTAATTCATAGCCACCGTATGTAAATTTTGCAAAATAGTTTACAAATTTATTTTCAGTAGCGGACGTTATTGTATCTTTAGGTGAAGTTTTAAAATAAAAATTAAATTTTTTAGCTATTTAATATTTATCTTTTAATATTCTACTGTAACATTTCTTTGTACCGAGTGTTTTTATTAATTGTAAGGTATGCAAATAGTCTTAATGAACGTCACATAAATTTTCTTTGTCATTCAGTCAGTTCATCAGCTTTCAACGCCTTCACGTTGTCAGGCTTTGGTAGTTTGGGAGAAAAAAACAGGCGGAAAAAACTCCCAGTACTAATATTTTATAATTTTTTTGTATACTTCCTCGAAATTCAGGTAATTTATGACATGATATGTATAGATGAATTATTTGTAGCGTTAAGTGCGTCTTTTGTGCCACTTTTTTTGTTTAATAAAGAAATAAATAATTAAATAGAACCTAAAAAATGTTCTTTGGCTTTAAAAAAATATTAATTGTATACTACAAATAAAAAAAATTATAATAAAATAAAATAAAAAAATTATAAATAATAATAAATGTATGGTTCTTAATTTCAATATATTTTCTAAAGTTATATAATAGTAAGTTCATAGATTTTGGAGTCTTAACTACCCTAGTTAAATGAAAAGTACACAATACTGAACTAACAGACAATGTCTTAGCCAAGTTAGCTGAAATGCAAGCAAACGAGCTTAATCTTCGCAACATGCAGCATCTGTTTAATTAAAATATGGGGATGTTTAATTAATACGACTGAACAAATATGACTCGTTGCCTAAACACATAAACCCGACTTAAAAAGTGTTTATGCGACGAAAAAATATAATTTCAATTCAAATATTAAACCCTTCTGTTCGATGTGCTTGTTTCTCGTGTTTTGAAATAAGGTGTCATGGTATCTACTCCATTTAAATTTAGTGTACGTTCATTAAATACTTTACTGTGTCGACATAAACAAAAACATAATGACGAGGATAGAAGAAAAACGTTAGAAAGCTTGAAATATGTCTATTATATGACTATTATCGCCATAAACTATTAGGATTTTTACGATTTAACACGATTTTATTAACTTCTGACGGATGTGCGTTTGTATGTACCTCTGTAACGGAAACTTTGAACATGATTTTGGCTGTCTTCGGTACGTCGGATTAATTTGAACTTTTTCTCATTTGTCATAGACCGATGACAATAAAATAATGTT
>DWNJ01001609.1:0-11718 GCA_018250275.1 Udranomia eurus
ATTATTTATTTTCTTGTACCACTTTTAAAAATTTTTTTGAGGGTGTTAAATCTTTTTACTTTTAAACCCGGGGGCCCCCACCGCCATACCTTTAATAGAAGTATTATAATAAAAGTATTCTTGGAGCTTTGTTCTTGTTGTTGTTTGAAGGGAAGGAGACATACTTAACCGTTCCAACTTAGACCTCAGGGCTAATAACGTATTGGTGGTCGACTTAAGAAAATACTGTCTTGGGTTGATTACAGATGCCCATGGGCGGCAGTGACTACTAAACTTCAGGTGGACTGCATGCTCGTTTGTCTCCCAGTCAAAAAAAAAAATTATACCACGCGCAGCAACGGCGTGCTTGCAGCGCTGCGACCGCAGGTTGTTTATTTGTAAGAATTTCAAATCAATGTTCTTTGAGTTGAAAAATGAGCGGCTAATTTCAACGCACCTGCTTTTTTTAAGACATGGAGATGATTTTTTTACGCGAGTGAAACCTTTTAAAGGTACCGCGGGAAGGATACCGGGTTATTTTGATTTTTCCCCCCTGGAACATCGGTTGACTTCTAAGTACAATTTAGTTGTTTCTTAGAGCTAGGCCTCCTTTTCTAAAAACATCGAGAAGCACTTTCGAATTCCGAACCCAGAAGAACTCTATTAAAAGTTGGCAGTCAGTTTAATGTCTAATGCATAAAAATTTAAATTATACATTGGCAGACACAGTTTCATGTCTATTGCATAAAAATTTAAATTATAAATTGGCAGACACAGTTTCATGTCTATTGCATAAAAATTGAAATTAAAAATTGGCAGTCACTGTTTCATGTCTATCGCATAAAAATTTAAATTAAGAATTTGCAGACAGCTTCATGTCTATTGCATAAAAATTTAAATTAAAAATTGGCACGTTGTACGCCTGTTTCAGTAATAAGCAGTACGCGATAATCTGTGTTCGACCTAAATCCGAATTAAAGCATCTATTCACGACGCAATTTCATACTCAATTAGCCGATTCATATTACAGGCTCAATTTGTTGAATCAATGCCATTTGTGATTCGATTTCATAAATCAATTCGAGTTTCAGAGCCGATTTGTCGCATCAGTTTGATGTTTAGTTTCTAATGGATGAATCGATTTGGAAATACATTAGTTTTTAATCTAATTAATTAGAGACATTTTATTAATTTTTTTTCTGTTGGTTATAATTTTTATGAGTCCACATGTTAACCATACCTACATGTTAACATGAAACATACAACATTACTTTTAAATTGGGTAAACGATTGTATTTTTCCTCAAATCTAACTGATTTTTATGTAACAAACAGTAAATGTTAAGTGAAGCTTACCACAATACATCAGTGAAACCGCATTCAAATCGGATCCGCCGTTTCCGAGATTAGCGTGCACAAACGCACAGACAAACTGAAAAACACACAAAAATTCAAAAAAACATATTTTTGGGTGCTAATCTTTATTTTTTATTACTTTATTCTTTATTATAAAAATGGTTTTCTCTTAGATATCTTCCATGTAAAGGCAGCAACCACTTATAGATTTATTATATGTATAGATGGCGCGATCATACGCTTGGTCATCCATAAGTTTCAAAATTCAATTTATTCTATTGCAATAGAAAAAAATACCGCTTAGAACTCGCTTCGTGCTGGTAAACAACACAAAACTAAAATAAATTAACACTTCTTCCTCTTTTTAGCTCCAAGGATTCTAGAACACAAGTAAACATCAGCGTATCGTGAACGGTTAATGTGTTTTAACATAATGTTACAAAGAGCGTAACTTAATCGGGCACAGTCTAGTAGGAACAACACGGTGGAGCTTTCAGTAATTTAAAGAACAAACAGAGTTCACGGAGCTCACACACCTACTCTATCGCTTTAACTCATTTGACCTTCCTTTGTGAACTAAATCGCAGTATCGGGGTAAAGTTTTCTTTAAGTTTGAAAATAAAAATCGGTATCGATAGAAAGTTCAACACGAAGCAACAAAATACAAAACCTTTATATGTATAAATTACAGGATCTACTGCACATAATTCAGAACACGAGAGATTATAAAGAAATGTTGCTTATAATGATAGAAAGGTAAATGAAAATATTATATTCAACCAGTTCAGTTAATAGAACGGTGTAATAGTGAGTTGGATGGTAACTGGCAAAGCAAATACCGGGTAAATAAAAATTCGGGTGAATGTTATTGCTACGGCGACGCAAATATAACTATGTTAGCAGGTACCTAAAGCGCTTTTGGCGCTAACTACCGACAACGCGGCGAATGCTGACACTAGCAGTGGTTCCCGACCTGACACGTAGGTATCTCGCATCTCGAAAAGCGTACCTACTCGCCCCACGCTTCAATACGTGAGGTATGTGGGTAATATGATTTTATTTAGTACGTTGTTCGCATCTTTCGCTAACTGTGCGTCACATGTATTTATCTCATTATAAAAATTAGTCCTACTCAAATACTGTAAGATCGCCAAGGGCGGGCGCCAAAGACAGTCTGAAGATGGGTCCTTTTGACCTGAAAAGCTTTATAAGTTTTGTGGCTAGTATATTGAAAACATTCAGAATTCTATTACACGCTATCAATAATTCGTTAACTCAATAAGGACGAACATTCTAAATTACTCTTATTATCTAAGTACCTACATATAAAGAGTAAGATTTCATAAGTAAATAACTTAAGTTGTTTTTTATTTAATTGAAATTGAATTGAAATTAAATTTAAATTGAATTGCAATTGAATTGATATTGAAATTTAATCCGCCATTTTGTTGGCGACCGTATTGGATTTGCATATTTTCTTCATAGTGTACTTTTACTAGTACTTTGTAGTATTTATTATACTTACTAGTCAAGCTCTGTTATTTGATAACCATATTGGGTAGTTGTGAAAAAATATGTAACCTTCATTTTGTAGCGGCGGCCATCTTGTATTTACAGAGATACAGAATGTATTAAATTGTATTGTCATCAGAACTAAAGGTATGTACCAAACATCAGATCAATCTGTTAACAAAAAGGGGCTTCGATTACTAAATTTGACCCAAACAGACAAATAAACAGGGCAAGCTAAATAAAACCATTTAAAAAGACATCATACATTTGACATTTACAAGCTAAAACAATAATTAAATAGGAGGTTAATTCAAGCAGATCAAAGATATCTAAAAGATTGCATATGAAGCAACGATATCTTTGAGATATCCTTCCAAAGTAGTTGATGTTTCGTAAAGTTAAAAATTGCAAGACTGTAAACTACCTTAGCTCCCACTATAACAGATACAATATAACATGTTATACAACAATCAAAATCATTACTGTAGGGATTACTAAATTTTACTTGCATTTAAAGATGTTCAGTGAGTTGGCCATTTATACGAGTATAATATAAACACCAGTGCTCCGGCACACTACATCTATTGAGCTTCAGGCACTTGTGTATAGAGGTATGCGGTTTTCGATACACCGCTTCGTGCATCACGTATTTATTCGATTAACTAGTCTACAGAGTAACAGGATTACAGCGGTATCTAAGGGACTTATCGCACGAGCGCTTTTTAAGCGCAGTCATTGTCACGAGTTCTTAGCTCCGACGGAGTAGATTTATTTAATTTTTGCCGCATTTATCCAACATTCCAACCTTAAGCATAATTTACTAAACGTCAATGGACTTGATAATGATTACGTCATGATGTACAGAAAGTTAAATATAACAAAAGCCATTCGATTAAGTAAACATTATTATAAGCTAATAATCAGATGAAATTCAGTGATAAAAACGATACTCTTTAAGTTTTGTTTCAATACTGTAGCGTTTATTTGCCGAATATAAATAACAAGTATACGGTCGCAAAACTGGTGACGTTTTAAAAATGGCGGCGTGGCGTAGAACAAGTAAGTAATTCGGTCGCGATATCACCATTACTTCGTCCCTCAACGTCTACACCGAAAATCGCATGTGTGATAGTTATAGTATACTACACGTCTACACGTTGTCCTAATTTTGGGAGTGTGCTTGAACAACATTAGAAGTTTACTTTTCCACTTTTATTGTCACTTCCACGCTTATTTTTTATGGCAGATAAACTATATTTTTGGATACAAACTAATTTGTTATTTTAATTATGAGACATATTTATAATAGAATACAGTTTCTGGGTCAGATTTTGTTTATTTAGGCCTCGTAATATATTTACAGATTTCTATAACCACAGCCACATTACATTTTTATTAACACTACAATATAATGCTTTTAAAATTTTACTTTTGAGTTTTTACGTGTAATATAATAATTTATGTAGTTATTATTACATATCTAACGATTTCTATCAATTATGTCAGATATAAGTCAAGAGAGTATTGAAAAAGAATTAAATAACACCAAGTAGATAGAAGATCGTATAGAATGGTACAAGTTAGTTACATTAAATTGGCACCAGTGAGACCTTGTGGAGGTAGAAAATCGGCTAGTAACAAATTTAATATGCGCTTTAAGTCTTAAAATATGCCGGATTATTTCGATTATATATTGCTAGATAAATTTCGTTGCTGGAGTTTAAATACAAAAAAAGAAATTAAGGTGGAATATCCCAAATGTAGGAGGTTTCTCCATGAAAAGACCCATGGCTAAAAGTAAAGTATTAAAATCCTTGCAGTCAAACGATAAGTCTATTACCCTAAAACTCGACACTCGACACAAGAACACGAAACATAATAATTAGAATTTAGATTAAATGTTTGTAGATAGATAGTGATATGTATGTATTCCTTTCAATACTACTTCTGGCTGCGTTCACGTACTTATTTGATTAACTCGTCTAGAGTAACAGGATTACAGTTGTCTTCCGAACGCTGTCCTAATTTTGGGAAGACGCGGATAACTTGAGCGATAGTTCGCAACTAACGTTTACTTTCCCAAGTTTCCAGACCTGCACTTACGCTAATTGCGTAGAGGAAGATTATTTTGCTTTGTATTTTTCTTACTTGAAATGTCAATGTTTAAAATATAATATGATATGATAGTAAGTACTTTATGAAGAAGAAACACTACAGCCACGCGTACTTCTTGTTCCTATGTTCTGGTTTGAAGGGCGTTGACTGCATGATCGTTCGCTACCTAAAGATTATAAAAAATAAACTGTTTGTACTTATGTACTTACGTAAAAAGTAACTAGATAAAATATATCTAAAAATTTGCATCCTTCGCGTTATCCCGCGTTTATAGAGAACGAACACGATTAATTTTGCATGTCATCATTTATGAATTGATTTGAATGAACTAAAACTTCATTAAAATTGCCAAAAGAAGTATAACTTCAAAGATCATTATGTGTTTTTTAATCATTATAGGGTTGTATACACTGAAGTAAAGTCATACTAGTCCATCGGCTTTCAGCGCCTTCAGGTTTTCGCGCTATAGCACAACAGGACAAAATAGCCGGCGGAAAAAAACTCCCAGCACTCTTCTATACTATTAAAAGCGTTCGTGATAAAGTTAACATGACGTGACTTTATCAGACAAACATTCGATGCGAAATCGTAGTTGCGACGTGACATTCTCCGTTAAGTACACTTTTGTATGAAAACGATTTTGTACAATACTTATGGCCACTCCGCAGTCGTTGTTAATTATAATTTCGAATCAGTTTTTAATTATCACTCTGTTACTTTTAAACAATTTTTGTACCTCTTCGCTTATATTCGGTTCAGATTTAACTTGAGTACCATATAGCGTGGTATTCGAGTTAAATCTGAACCCATTATTAATCAACACTTTACTTCAGCAGTTATTAAATGTATCTAAGCATTATCGGTTATAAAGCTTTATATTATCCTGCTTTATAAATTTAGTAAACAACGAAGACCTTTTAAATTCAATAAATATAATTATATGCGAACATTGTGATACAAGAACGCATTACGGTAATATATTACAAAAACCAATAAACATTATCTATTCGCATACCGCAGAAAACCGATACAACAATTAAAAGCTCCATAATTCATGAAACGATACCGGTAGTTGCGTACAACCGAAACACCGCAATGTAAATATACGAGTAAAAGCTTTTAGTTAGAGGCTTTGTGTTTACAACAATCGCTGAAGATAAAGAGGATCTAGGCGGGTTAGTTTCAAGGTCCATTGTTCGCTAATGCAGCGCCAGCCTTGCTTTCTTGACTCAAGATCATTTAAACAGACCAAGGCTATGATGGTCCCCTTTCTGTTCGTGTTACTGTCAAATTGTTTAAGCGCTTTGTTGTCGGAATAGACTTTTATCATCGTTTGCTAAGCAATTTCTAAGTAAACAATGCTCCTACTTTACTGAAGTGTAACAACAATATTCGGGGAATCGCCAAAATGTGTAATAGGTCTTATTAGGCAGAGAATGCTTTGAGCATTAAGTCCGCCTTTTTGCTCCATTAACATGTATGGTGTTCAAAAGAAGAGTAAATAAATATACTTCAATGCATTCTGTGAATATTTCCATAATATTAAGCTAACATTATTGTTATTCTACTGAATTCTAAATGGTACAAGTAATCAAAAGCGGCAATAGCCCAATGGGTAGTGTGTCGGTCTTACGATCGAGAGGTCGTGGGTTCGATCCTCATTCCGTTGCACGATGTGAATTCACAGAAAATATATAGTAAAATAGGCTTCACTGTTCAATCACTGTGAACATTTCTATAAGAATGCTAATTATATTGTCATTCGCGTACAAATAAAGATTTTTATTGGCGTATTTCTATTCATCTTCTTCGAGTGTTTTCTTGACCAAGGATTAAACTTTACTACTTTTCACCCGCGGCTTTGAGCTACGGCGAAGCTGAGTTGATATGCCTGTCTTTATACAGTATTTTTTCTGCATAAAAGGCATCCCCGGCTGTCTGTCTATCCTGCTGTCCTGTTGTAACAAAGTTCGTTTAGAATAATAGTAAGAATTTTAATAGCTTTATTATATGTATTTGAAAGTCTGCAATTTTAATTCTTGTTATAAACGATGAAGACAGTTCTAATTTACTGTTTACATAGTACATTTTCATCGGGTATACATTTTTCTGCAATATTTTGTTCTTAAGACTCTGTACAAACCAGAATCCCTTTCCTTTATTTTATAATTGGGGGTAGCAAATCAGCATGCAGTCCGCCTGATGGTAAGTGGACACTGCCGCCCATGGATATATGTATACAACCCAGGAAAGGATCTAAGTTATTTCTGAGGACTAAGTTGTCTCCCTGACCACACTGTTCAAGCCAGAACACAGCAGCAAGAAAACTGCTGTTATTAGGCAGAAATAGGTGTACAATAAAGAAAGTACAGTGCAGGTATTCAATAAACTCAACGCTCAACCAACTCCGGTGTGGATAATTAATGTTTTGTATCTATTCGTGCGAACGGATGTTGTTAATAGTTTTCAATGCGGGCCAACAATTACCGCGGAGCCCGAAGCGAAGCACCAAGTTCGCGCCACGAGACCGACGGCAATTTCCGTTGCAACGACGCCTGTTAGCGCCACCTGAGCGTCCCTGGAGCAATAAACTTACATGGAAATAAAACTTAACAAATAATGATATAATGTAAATTAATATCGGTTCTAAGTTGAAGTTGAAATGGTCTCTGAGATATTTGTAGCGAATTTTAGTGTCGGTCAATCAGTAATAAGATCGCAACTTCATCATGTTTTTTCTCGTATTGTAAAAACCATAATCCATATACCATCATATCATTTATTTTATGATCATAAGACACTTATAACCACCGAGAGATCATTTTGGTATTCTTTAGTAAATTACACATTAGTAAAATAAATACAAATATTAAATAAGAATAGACGAGACATTGAACTTTATTACTTTATTAAAATATAATATGGATATATAGTTACTTACGTGTTGATACAAAAACCAGAAGTTGTTCAAAATTCAGCATGTTCGTCGCACCAGCGTTCAGGATTTCTGTTTGAATCAGTTACGTTGAAATCGTTAGGTTAAAAACACTTGACCGAATGAAAAATGGGAGCTCCTAGGTCGCTACGTTCCAAGATTGCTATCACTATGACCAGGTTAATCAAAAGCGTAAACGTGTTCCAATTTAGAACCACGTTGAAACGTTGCGAGTTTCGTATTTCGCTTTTACGATGTGATACGCTACATTGTGAGCGTAGCGGGTTCACGAGGATCAACTTACACATTAACAAAATGTAGACTACGGAAAGACAATCTCGGAACTGAAGACTAACTCTTATTCTATTGTAGTTAAATGTAAAAGCTGGTACAGGTGCAAATTTACCTAAAAGAATGGCTGAACAACTGATATGTGTATATCTTATCTATGCATATAATAAATCTGCAAGTGATTTCTGTCTGTACATGGAAGATACCTAAGAGAAAACCCTTTAGGGGTCTTTATTACAGACTAGAACCAAAAATGTTTTTTATAGTTTTTATCGTATAGTACCCGTAGCAAACGAGCATTCAGTCCATCTGATGTTAAGTGGTCACTGCCGCCCATGAACATCTGTAATCAACTCAAGATAGGATCGAAGTTCTTTCCTAGGTCGACCACAAATGCTTTAGGGGTAACCTGAGGACTAAGTTGGAACGCCTCGATTAAATATGTCTCTCTGACCACACCCTTCAAACCAGAATACAGCAGCAAGGATACTGCTGTTTTAAGGCAGAAATAGGTGTGGCGGTGGTGCCTCCGGAGTCGATCCGTAAAAGGGGTAGAACCTTTTACGGTTTAGCTTCTAAAATTGTTGTCTGTTTGCCTGTGCGCTTGTGCTCGCTAATCTCAGAAACGGCTGATCCGATTTGAATGCGGTTTTCAGTGATGTATTGTGGTAAACTTCAGTTTCACTTAAAATTCAGTGTTTGCTTAATTAAAATCGGTTCATAAGTAAAAAAAGGTGTGGGGGGAGGCGGTACCAAATTTGCCGGGCCAGCTAGATATAATAAAAACTATTTCATATCCTACTGTTGGTCTTAATTTACATATTTCTATATTATTTTTATTATGTGCGTCCAAATCGTTTGCACGATGATACTACGTAGACGGCTTTAATCATTTGTTAAAATAGAAAACACACTCGAAAAATCTTGATTTATTTTAGTTTAAACAATAAATATAAATCATGGCCATCTACAGTGTCGAAGACATTTCAATGTCATCATTTGGAAGTAGCCATCCTTGAAATATAAGCAAATGAAGTCGTAATCGATTTGAATATCACATTCATTAAGAATATTGTGTAGTTCCATTAGGGATAATTATGATTTTAGAACGAATATGTGTAGTCAAATATAATACTAGTGGTAAGTGCCAACTATTAACAGAATGGAAGCTCGTGGCGTGTCAGTCAGGTAATTTGGTGGCGCGTGACGTACGAAGGACAGGCTGGAGCGGTTTTATTACAGTTGAGAATGTGGAATTTGAAGAATTGCATGATAATATAATATTAAAAACAGATCCAGGCAATGATCTACATAGTTATTGATGGAAAAGTGGAGGGAAACTAAGGAGACTATCATCCAGAAGTTTCAATTACTACATTGCTTATTATGGACAAGATCGATTTTATGTGTAACTTGATTGGATCGTTGAATGGAATTAAAATAAAATATAAAGTTATATACTTTATTCAATCTAACTATTACACTGAATGAACTCCTAAAAATATATTTCATAAATATTGGTCTAAACAAAGTTTCCAATTTAGCACAATAAATAGTCGAGATGGTTTAGAAATAATTTAAAACTTTTCGACAAATTCCAAGTTTTATCTGAGTGCCGTAACTAAGGCCCTTGTTTCAAGATATCTGTTCTTTATGAGTTATAAATTTAAAGTTTAATTTTAACGACTATGACTGGCATAACTCAAAATTATAGACAATATGCCGTCCTTTACGACCACTACACTACGAAATTATTTACATTGTTCAAAATTTCAGAACATTGCGGTAATAAATTGAGCACGACCTCTATCGGTATCGGTATATGATTTATTGGTGATAATAAACGAAAGCATCTCACCGATTTTTTTTCTTGTAGTCGTTGTTCAATAAAGTTCTTGAGAGGATTCCGTCCCTATCTACGTTTCTTCATCTATAGGAAGAGATTTGTTAGCCAATCAGCTGTTTCATTATAAACATAGCAGCACCCGTTACCGCTTGTAACATGTTCCGCCACAATGAGCTAGGGAACTAAGTGGTACGAGCTGCAAGCCGCAGCCCGGGCACGACGCCGCGCACCTCCGCGCTAATTGAATCCACGTCGGCTTTATACATTTTGCGCATGAGCTCCTACTTTACAATACCAGCCATGATATAATAAAAGTCGTAACAATACTCCCTTCATTATCTTCAACTCATCATTAGTTTGGACGTAAGAGAATTTTAAACTCACGTCATTTTCTCTATTTATGGGACGTGGGAATAATTTATTCAAAAAACTCATTAATTGGGTACGATGAATCGTCATTTCTGCTTGTTTATGGGGACGACATTTATAATGGTGGTAGAACTTTTCTTGGCTCGACTCCGACGACACCATAAGCAAACCTATTTTTTCTTTATAAATGCAGTGTTCTAAATGCTGGGTTCTGGTTTGAACAGTGTAGCAAGAGAAAGATACTTGACAAGGCGTTTCAAATTAGTCTTCAGGGGTAGTAGTTGTTCTGTTGTCGACTTCGGGTAGAACTCCAACTCCTGTCTCCTGTCTCGGGGTTGATTACATTTGCCGTCAGTATCCCACCTGATTGTAATTGTTATTCGTTTGCAACTTCAATGTCATTAAAAATAATGTAACAGCCGAGACATACGTTTCCTATACTAAGTATACTATACATAACACATGTTTTATTTACCTTTTAATTTACCCCAAATTATGTATAACTGTTTTCGTACAAACGAAAACGTTCTCGAAAACAAGTACCTATCTCAATTAAACCTTATATAAAAAAAAATTAACAATAGTTGTAATATAACAAAAAAAACATTTATATACGTGCGACATCGTAGAGAGATGTTTATAGACTTAACTGTCTTTACAAACATTGCTACCATAGTGTGGGATTATTAGACGAAGCCCTTGTTTCCTATTATAAGTATATTAGGTAAATTCGAAACTTCACATTCGCCTACGAACGAAAGTGTGATTCTAATCTAAGTACGTTATTGTACGTATATAAATAGTCTTCATGAAGGCAATTTGTTTTCATAATTTAACGGGGAGGACGGCCATTGTTATTAGGCTTCTGAAATAAATTGCGCTTTCACGAGTGTGTTATTAGCTTCATATGCCCTTCTCATATTTGACAAATTAATGATAATTTGCTAAAAGTCAGTTTTGTATTGGAACTCGGTATGTTATTATTGATAGAACCCGATTTTTGTTATGACTTAATTTGCACTAAATTCGTACTTTTAGAATATCATGGAACTGGTATCAAAAAATAAGCGACTTTGCAATCACTATGCGAAATATTTATTTACAGACCGTCAAGCCCGACGTACAGACGTTGCAGCAAACTAGCATGTAATAACTTGAGTAGCAGTCGGTGGTATTGAGTGGTCGCAAAATATTTTAAACTAGCTGACTCGGCGCACTTCTTACCGCCTCCCTGTCCCTCTCCCCGTCCTCGTCCCACAACATTTTTATTTATGAAACATACACTAAATGTGAAGTGAAGCTTACCACAATGCATC
>DWNJ01001610.1:0-11716 GCA_018250275.1 Udranomia eurus
TTATTGAATACTTAAATGTGAACAATGGTCAATACATGAGAATTAACTAAATGATTGATGGGAATTCAGTATTTTGCTCTAGTAATTTATAACTTTTTAAATTTCATATTTTGTACATAATATTATTAACAAATTACTGCTCTCTCTATCTCTTCTTTGCTCACTTCTTGGCTTTATTTCTTTCATGCATGCTGCTTAGCATGGGTGTATTATTAAAAAAAAAAAATTAAGCCACAAGCATTAAAAAAAACGATTTAAAAAGCTTGTCTACTAAAAATGCAAAATTTTATTGATTTTCTTTATTTCATACTTATTACTACCAATAGCTTCTATTTCTACAACACACCCATAGACAAAAAGTCACTGCCATATTTAAATACTTAATTGTACATGTACCTATTCGTAGCCATTTTGCGGAAATAAACTAAGGAAAATGGTTGCTATATGCGAATGGTGAACACAATATAGTAGTATATTTCGTAACCAATGCATGTGTGAATTCAATGTACACATTGTTTATATTTTAATCACACAAGAAAAATACTACATAATATTTATTTATGATTAGTTTTCGCTTGCAACTTTTTCGGGATTTAGAATATATACAAACATCACCTCAGATAGTTCTGTGACAAAATAACAAAAAACCTTCAAACAAACATTACAAAACTTTCACATTCCCAATGGAAGAGCGAGATAAGAGTTAACAACATAAATGCAACTCGTATGTTCCATTGCTGTTTACAATACGGCACTCGAACATGCCTTGCGTAACCATTTGAATGTCAAATTGAGCCGGTTTGAAAAACAAATTTTTCCTCCATCGAGAGGAGTCGACGCCCGCTGTCGCACTTCCGACTTCAGATTATGCAATGGCACGTCGAATGCACAGATTGCCTAACTACATCACTTGACGTCACTGGATTTTAGATGTTCATTATGGGTTTGGTTCTTGAATGACCTTTATTGAATATCTAGCGAATTATAATATTGTATTCCGAAATGTTATATCAAGAGTGGTTTATTCGGCTATGTCGTGGTACATGCTTAATTTACGCCAGCGAATTATACTTATACATATTTTTTTGTTAATAACAACAGTAATTTTGTGATAAAATTAGTTATCGTTAGTGGATGATAAATGTTCATTAATAAGTTCTGTTGTTGAATATGCTGTGATTTGTTTTCGAATTAGATTTATTTTGGCGATGTCGCTTGACGTTACCGTGACATGCGTCACCCTATTGAAAACGAAAGCATGGGACAATGTCCGCTGTTAAAAACACATAGAGCGAGCCTGCATTAAATGAAATCCCGCGATTCCAAGATATGTCTCACAAAAAGTGTCTCCAAATACTGAACAACAATAAAATTTAAACATAACATGATTGATACATTTTCCTTAATTTTTATTTGCAACATTAAAGTGAGTTCTTGCGCAGAATTTCGGATTGCACCTAAATAGCTTTACGTAGAATTAAGGACTAGGCGTCACTTGATTCTACTCCCGTCTGTTCATGTAAAATTGACAAAAATTCATTAATACAGTCGTCATTAATGTTAACATTATTTATTACAGAAATTTTGCTTTCACGGTGCATTTCTTATGAGAAATTTGATACGACTCAATAGAATATTTATTATTTGTGTATTCTAATGTTCCGTTTTCTTTGTTACCAGGTATTCACTATATCAACAAATGGAATAAGAAACTAGTGTAAACAACAATTATCAAAATGAGACTGGTAAGCATAAAAGTTGTATCTATTTATTATTTCCTATAGCACGTCTTGGTTAGCACGTCCTAAAATATGTAAGAAATAAATAGAATTTGTGGAAAATATAAATAGGCAATGGGGAAGTGAGTGCGCAGCGGAAAGCGCGCACTTATCACAAAACTGGGTCAGTAGTGGCGCCGCCCCTTTATCGAACACGGCCGAAGTCATACTTTTCATTTTGCTAAAATAAGCCCTCTTCAGGGTTTCACAAGAATCAGTTTGCGCTAACAGCTCCGGACGATGCAGACGAGTGTGAAGGGAGAAGTGCAATTCGTTTGCATATTTTTTGGTACTGAAAATGGTACCGGCCGGCGGCGAGCCTGGCTCTGAAAATACGGTGACCGTCGTCACCACACGCTGGATATCGAATATGGCTATTATCTTTATAATTGTACGCAGTTTTATGGTTTTCTAACAGTCGAAATCAGTGTTCGTCTCGTACATAAAATAGTGCGAAGTTAGATTAAAAATCTTTTTATCAATGAAATTAACGGACAATTTCAAGTTCACGCATTTAAATTGATTTCCAGTCGTGTTAAAATATCGAAAATATTGGAAAACGTACTTTTGGTCGTGTGAAACGTTAAAAATAAAAAATAGTATAAAATAAATATTATTTCTTTTACTTTTATTTATAAAACTGACAATGAAACAAAATATCCAGGTCCTGTATTAAAAACGTCCAACATTTCTGTATTATTTTAAGACAGTCCATTCTAACCCACATAAGAACAACGAAACACGAATAAACTGTTATGGTGTTTGTCAACAGTCAACAAGTGAGGAGATTCCCAGTACAACGGTGGGGCGCACGGGGAGCCCTGGGGCTACAGGCGCGTACGATGTGACCCGAATGCGAGAGGAGGAGTTCGAGCGGCTGACCGTGTACATCGTGCCTGATGTGCCCTGTGAGCGAGGCACGCTTGGCCGCGCCGAGCGCACCCTGCCTCGCAGCCTGGCCCTCAGACCCTCCGCCGTACTATCTACGCCTAACACACCGGTGAGTGACAACGGTAATCATCTACCGACATAGAAACACTAGTTATCATTGCAATTAGAAGGAATAATTGTCACAAATAAACCCACAGAGATAAGATAAACGACACAGTGTGTGATTACGTCAGATGATAGTTTTTTTTAATGGTGGTGATGGTATTGTGATTTGAAGCCGTGTACCAGTTGTGATTTGAAACCGTGTAGGGAAAAGAAGTTTGAGATATTTGTCATGCAGAAGATAAATTTATTGCAGTATAAACTGTGAGTTGTATGAAGGATGTAACAGTAATAGGAAGGTTGGACCATAATGCCTTGCCTTACCCTGCCCTCTTCATTCGAGGATTGCCTGTGGTACATTTTTGATTGATCAGTACAAATGAGAAAAGGTAGCAAAATGCCAATAGGAGGCGATATTAAAGAATTGTGAGATAATATAGTTTACCACTATTATGCCACAATCCTCTTACTGTGTGTATGTATGTACATATTATGCCTCACTGTTGTGATATAAATAGTCGTGCTAAGAATACTCTGTTACTTCTTTAGTTCTAATAGCGCCTTTTTAAGTTACTCTTTTATCAGTACAAAAAGATAAATTTCATAAAATAAAAGTGAGTTTGGTTAATGCATTTCAATGCAACTAAAAAACTGTATAGTTATGGTGTTATCTACTAAGTTTAGAACTAAACACCAATATGAAGTTTTCTTTTTAAATATAAACAAATCATGTCGTTTACAGACTGAAGGTGTATGGAGTACAGGAGTTATTCCTCGTGGGACCAGATTTGGACCCTTTGAAGGAACCCGGACACCCAACAAACCAAACGATAAAGTTTCCTGGAGGTATTATTGGAGGGTGAGTAATATATCTTATTATTATCACACAATTTCGCTTTCTGTAATCGTGTCCACAAAAGGTTCTTTGGTATTGCTTTGTACTTGTATATATTATTCAGGAATTACCTAAAGAAGCATACTCATAAACCTATATTGAACTAACTTATAGGACTTGCGACTTCGCGCCCTCCTAAACCCGATAACTATGCACTTTTCTTTGTCTCTAACTAACCTATTCCTCTCTCTTTTGGGCCAGGTACAGGAAACTGTCAGACATCATACTTATGGAAACATTAAGGTGAGATTGGGCTTTACTTCCTTTCTTTAGATCCTAGTTCGGTTGTGGTTGCTTAATATTAATACCTTATTAGGTTATGGTATCTTGATCATTACTTTGATTCCTAATTTCAATAAATTACGCACAATACATACGATTTTGGAACCGATCACGAAATGTTAAAATTAGAAAAGTTTTTAACGCTATCATTTCAAAATCTACTCATACCAAGTTACTAAACAATTATCGGCCATCATAAGCCGTAATTTATATTACAAATACTATATTTACTGTCAGCACTCGCCCGAGCGTGTCACAAACCAATTTATCTACCAAAATGCGTTAACAAATGAATGAAACATCAAGCATTGTTATCGTTTGTGTCCTACGATGCAAAGACACTTTGTGTCCTTGACTTCTACCATAATATGTAAGCCATTATCAGCTGCACGCGCATTGTAAATATTGAGCACGTGCCACGTGCTCGTTTACATGTGTTCCGACTCCGTCAGAGAAGTAAAAACAATAGCTTTTACTTTTCTAGACTTAGTACGGACTATTTCTATTCTTAAACTGACAATTAAATTACTCTAGCCGAGTAATTACTTGAGTAACGCACACTGGTATCATTTATATACTTTTACTACGAAACGAATATAGTTGAGTTTCGGAAAACTTGGAAATCATTGTTTTATGACAAGAAGTGAACGAAAATTTTTCATAGTTCTAACAATTTATAATTATAGTAAAAATAATAGTACTTACATATTTAATTGCAATCTTAAATGAGTCTATTTTATATTAATTACAGATATTCAAAGATAGTGACTATTATTACCTGGATGGTTCTGACACGAGCGTGGCGAACTGGATGCGATACGTGGCCTCAGCTTACTCGTTGTCTGTGATGAACCTGGTCGCGTGTCAACACCAAGAACACATATACTTTTACACCATCAGGTAAGATCATGATGAACGTCACAGCAAATCACTCGTCACAGTAAATTTTAAATGTCGTAAATGTTGCGTTATGGCTTTTATGAAATTGCTCATGCTATATTTTTATTAAAGTGTTATTAAATCCTGCTCCTTATTTCAGAGATATAATGCCCAATGAAGAATTAATGGTCTGGTACTGCAAAGATTTCGCAACAAGATTAGGCTACGACATCGACCCAGAAAGAGCTACCTATTCAATATGTAAGTACAAATAAATAGCATTCGAAAAATTTAACACAAATACCCAACTAATTAAACACAAATACCAATAATATGTATTTCCCCACTAAAAGATTGTGACAAAACTTATGTTGTAATATTTTTGTCGCAGGCAAAGAAGAAACTATCAAAAAAGCATACGGCTTGCCTCCCGCCCAAGTTCATCCAGAAATTGCCTTTAATCATATGAAATATGTTTTGGGATTAACAAACGCAAAGGAACTTCTTGAAGCAGAAATTCCAAGTCGGAGAAGAAAAAGGGAATCGAGTGAAAAATCGCTTGAAACGAATATGGTGCCACGTGATGAAACAAGAAGTTTAAATAAAACGGATAAGTCCATTATAAGATCAGATATCTCTACTAATATCCATCATAAAACAGAATGTACAGTAAATGAGTGTCCAACGCTATCTCCAAATAGTTTAATGCAACCTCCATCACCTGTCAAAATGCACCATAGAGATCAGACATTAATAATTCACCAACACAAAGAAAGTACATCACACGTAGTGATACATCAATTAGAAAACCCCAGAATACAAAGCAATAGATCACCAGCCCAAACTCAACATCTAAGGGATATGCGAGGACCTTCTCCGATGGCGCAGAGTCACCAAGATAAATTAGGAAGCAAATCACCGAGTCTCACGCACTGTGGTCCACAACACTATGAACATCAATTAACCCCGAATGATGGGTCAGTGCGATCGGATGAGGGCTATCACAGCAATGGATACCACGATGAATTCACACCTCCTGAAGATTCCAGTGATTCGGATGTAGAAAATTACGTTTTGGATTGCTCGAATAAAACAAATGAACCCAAAGAAACAGTCATTGTTCAAAAGACAGATATGGATATGCATCGAAATGAATACAGGAAAGTGAAAATAAAAATGCCAAGAGCATATCAATACCAAAACAATAAAGATATGGACTGCGAGAGTGAGAAAGAGTTAATTATAGCCGAAGAAAGCGCCAATGAAACTCCACAAAATTTATCTCCACCTCGACGAGATCCCGCTACCTCTACTGTTATTGTATTGGAATCTTCGCAAAATACGATCGTTCCCCTAAATAAACCTTACTATGAAGAAGGAGCTATTTCGCCATCACCACAACCAGCATTTATGCGATACTCACCACCAGATACAAGAATATTAGAAACGATTCTTACGGGGAATAGAATTGACACTAATAATAATGATCCGAACAGACGACAGCCGAATGCAACACCACCACCTTCATCACCAACTGAAATGGCTTACTCTTATAAGAAAAGCCAGAGATATGGCAATGCCTGCAGTCCAGATTCCAGTTCAAATTTAACACCGCTGCCATCTTTACTGCCACTGCCGCAGCAACTACCGACTCCAAATGTAGCTTCCGTTTATTCCTCATCGCCCCCTCATACAATACCACATACAACAGAAATTCGAGAAATAAGAGAAATAAGGGAAATCAGAGAGACAAGATACGAAAGTTTGTATCCAAATTATTCCTACAGTCTATATTCTCCACCTAACTCTACAATTATCACTCAACTAGGATCTCCACCAAATACGTATTCACCAACCGTATCGTCGAGTCATCAATATGAGAGAACTCAGAATGGACAAAGCAGTCACCATTATCCATCATCCACGAGTGTTATCACACTTAAAAATTGTTCGCAGTTGAGTTTAATACAAAATTCAAATGTGAATAGCCAACTTGTTCCACAACACGGCGGTATGAGCCCTGATGGATCCTGCAGTTTAATGGGGGCACCAATGAGTCCTAATTCACAATCATCTCGAGGTTACAGAAGTTTACCCTATCCATTAAAAAAGAAGGATGGAAAAATGCACTACGAATGCAACGTGTGCTGTAAAACTTTCGGTCAATTATCAAACTTAAAAGTACATTTAAGAACACACTCAGGTGAAAGACCTTTTAAATGTAACGTGTGCAACAAGTCGTTTACACAACTTGCTCATCTACAGAAACATCACCTAGTGCACACGGGTGAAAAACCGCACCAGTGCGACATATGCAAGAAAAGGTTTTCATCCACATCGAATTTAAAAACCCATCTTCGCCTACATTCGGGTCAAAAGCCGTATGCATGCGATCTGTGTATGCAAAAATTCACCCAATTCGTTCACTTGAAACTTCACAAACGACTACACACCAACGACAGACCATACGTCTGTCAAGGATGTGACAAAAAGTACATCAGCGCGTCCGGTCTCCGAACGCATTGGAAAACTACGAGTTGCAAACCTAATAACATCGAGGAAGTCCTAGCAATTACCAACGCTGCCAACACTGAATGTATTGGTGAGTATTCAATTATTTATTTCGAAATTTGAAAACCACAAATATTTTTTACACCCAAACTTTAATTTTACTTTTTATTCTTTCACTGGATTTGCACCAAATAAATAAAAATAAACGGAGATGCGGGGGCAGCCGCATCGCGTTGCACTTTCTCTTCGTAGGTGAACCACAACTTTCACTTGCGCTGTCGCTGAACGCGGCCGATTTCATTTTCGCGTGCACTTTGCAGGTACCGTCGACAAAGACTGCCACGAGAGAGAGGGGCACGAGGCGTACGAGTTACACTCGGCGTCGCAGGGAGGGCTGGTGGGAGCCGGTGGGGCGCGCATGGCGCTGTTGCACAGCGAGGTGCTGCTGGGAGGGCACGCGCACACCACCACGCCGCACTTGGCGCCAGGGCACGGGCAGCTTTCGCCGCCGAGCGAGCCGTATCGGGCGCATCACGGGCCGCCCGACCACGAGCCGCAGCACTACGGCGCGGCTGCCGGCGAGACGCGCCCCAGCGTCATCGAGTCCAATCAGCCACTCATCATCGAGTGCACCTGAGAGTACCGCGTCACCCGCCGCGCGCCGCCGACGCATTGATGCCGTAACGACGCGTTTCTCCCCGCCGCATTATGTGATTCCACTCTTGTGATCCAACGAAAGTATTTGTTTATTGTAAAGAAACAATCGTGTGTGTAACACTCAGTTCAGTGGCTATGAGATTAATATAAAACTTTGAGATGTATATTTGTAAAAATGATTTAGTTTTAAGCGCATTGCGGAGTTATTAAGTACTAAGTACTTGAATAAGGACACGTTTCGTAAAATGTTTCGTCGCCCGTTATAGTATTTTTATTAAGGTCTCAAACCTTTCTTTGTGCTAATGCTCAATTTTTCTACATAGGATTTCTATTGTACATATGTTTTATGACATCTTTATTTTTATTTAAAAAATCTATGTATATATCCTGTAAATACGTACTTGGATTATGTAGGTGTTCTACAGCGTCTTTATAAAAATATATCAATACTGGCAGGTACTTATTTATATCTTATTTTTCTGCAGTATAAAATGAGAAACTTGAATTTCTTAATAATTCACCAAAGAAGGTCTCAACACCTGTTTATACCATTTGGATGATCTAACCCTCGACATTGAAATTGTCACAAGTTCGTTGAGTCACATTGAAAGGAACTAAAACAATACTTTAAAGATAGTCGAATTCAAATTAGAGTAAGTGCCAAAAGCGCATCAATATTTTTTTACGTTTTAAGTTATCCTAATAAGATATTCATATAGTATTTTAAAATCGTTGTTCCTAATGAATAATTGGTGAGTAAGCGCATATGTGCATCAACTTAATTCTAATGTAACTTAGATTAGAATGGAAGAATCGTGTACATTGTCCCTACGCTAGAACAAATGGTGCTTCACATGGTAGAGTAGCGATCGACCGCGCCGGCCGCTCGGTCCTATGCGCTCGCAGACTATTTACTACATGTATTCTTAATTCACCCAATTTAATGATTTATATGTACTATTATATTCCAAATTTCTAGTACTTTAATATTATAATTCTCCTAATCAAAAAGGCTGAGATAAATATGTAATGTGACGATTGGCGAATGTTGTTAGAAGTACTGTAACTGGTTAACATTATGTGTAAGTACGTCCCTCGTATGGCGCATAAACTGGTAGGTATAGCTTATACGTGATGTAGAACCAAAACATAGCTTTTTGTATATTTCTATTGTTCGTACGAGTAAGATTTTTACATGCAATCACTTATAAATTTAATAACTGTATATTTTATACTTACTATTTACTACAGAGCTAAAATTTTTGTATTAAATTACTGTCTGAGGAATGAAATTTGAAACGGTTTAAAACATTTGAGAAATTGTAAGCGCTTATTCGAGCGTACACGAAACGTTTGGCACACATTTATATTTTTCTTATCTTGAAATTTAAACTACTGTCTTGTACTATGTTAATATATAAAATTAAATTAATATAATCGAAATATTATAGAGTCGTAATGTACCACCTTGTTATCAACCTTGATCAATTAAATATCAAAATCAATTGTCGACGTGTGCTTTTAAACATCGAGGTCAGAATCATTGTCAATTTCTGGCACTAAGATCTAGTAGATATAATCGCAAAGTTATTATACATTGTGACATTAAATACTTTAAAGAATATTCTATTGCTTATCTCGTTAAAACTTCGCGCCATTCCTTAAATTGGTTATGTAATTTTTTGGAGTTTATAGAATTTACATATTTTTATATCATACAAATTAATGCAGCACGTAAGTATTGTAAATGAAATGCTGTATGTTAGGTGTCAAAAAGATTGAAGTATCTATGGTCTTCAAAAGGACAGCGTTTACTAAGTAAAACTATTATCTAGTAAACGTTTGCCTTTAAAAATACTTTCTATAATGAAAATAAATATGGGGCATAGAATGTAATATCTTCATTGCATTAAATGCCGCTCACAATGACATCCTTTCTTCATGAAAAATTTAAACTATTTGAAAATGAAACTTCTTGTAATATTATATTAACAACATAATGAAACCATATTTCCTTGATTTGTTTTATTGTACATAATATTAATACCATCAGTCAGTCTACAAACATATATATTGTATGAATCTTGTATAAAAGTATACTTAAAAACCTAAGAAAACATAGATTGTTCTTAATAATCGTATATAAGTACAATACATAACTTATGGTACATCAAAATAAGCAATATATTACTGTATTGTATTAATCATTCTGCTATAATATTTATAGATACAATCAATCGTATATACCTTGAGACAAGGTAATACCTACTATAATTATTTAATATGCCAGAAATACCTATACTCACTGTAAAGGCCTGTAATTTTGTACACTTGATCAATGATTATTTTAAAACACCAAATCCATTAAAACAGGAGTAAATCTAAAATAGTAGTTTCATTCCATGTTCCTATACTTTTAAGATCTATGCAATTACAGTGTAAAATAAAACTGCATAACTATAATATTATCATGCCGATTTATCGCTTTGAAAATGCAGAAAATTGTAATCGTATGCTCTAACAACTCGATATTTTTTAGCACAGCCAAGAGAGATGTCAATTCATATAATATTATATAGATTCACATAGGTCACAGAGATATATTGACAGCGTGATAATATACCGAATGACATAAGGTCTACTCCCATGTGCTACTTACATAACACAAGAAGGGTATTTCAATTAATTATTAAACCCCCTTCGTCATTAAACATTAATAAATCATTAATGATTTCCGCAACTGCAATGAACGTAACTGTAATATAATTGTAAGGGATATTCCTTGGACAGGAAGATGAGGAAACGAATAAACAACAACTTATCTTGGTGCAGTTAGAGAGACTGAGTAGACTTACTTCCGTGTCTTTGTCTTATACCAAGTTAAGTATTGGAGCTCCTAAGGTTGGTAAAATGAATGGATGAATATCATTCAATATTACAAAAGTTTTTACACTAGGCGGTAACCACAATGAAAATATAACCAGACATATATAATTTAACAAGTTTCAATAATTAAAAGCGATTATTTTCCTTGAATTTTTATTTTACACGAATCATATCTTAAAATAAAAAAAATTAGGCATTTTTTTTGCTATAACAGACGTAGAGCTTAGTTAAAACTCAAATTTTAAATACATTATGTAAAATTATTTACGTAAGCATATGCTATGAGCTTAATTTTAACTTTCTTGGACAGACACATTCGCATTACACTTCTTGTAGTGAGTTCTCATGTTCGAAGATTGCGTGAAGGCCACTTTGCACCGGGGACAGGAGTAGGGCTTCGCCCCAGTGTGGAAGTTTAGGTGAGATTTCAAATGATGCTTCTTCGTGAAGGATTTCGGGCACATTGTGCACGAAAATGGTTTTACACCTGGAAAATAATTTACAAATTGCACTATTAAAACGATAGTAAAACCGACGAGTTAAGCTAGGTTTTTTTTGCTCGTTATGCTCAGTTAATAGTCCATTTATAGGGACAGTTTTGCAAAGATGTCATGACAACAATGTCGTTTATAGGACATATTTTAGGACTAAGAATAACTGCTCGATTTTGTCTCCCACTTTTTTATATAACTGGTAGGTAGCAAACGAGCATGCAGTCACCTGATGGTAAATGGTCACTGCCGCCCATGGACAACTGTAACCAAGCGATAAATAGGATCGAAGTTCTTAGGTCGATCGCACATGCGTTGCTACCCCGAGGACTAAGTTGGAACGC
>DWNJ01001611.1:0-11714 GCA_018250275.1 Udranomia eurus
TAGACTTCATAGATGTCGTTTTCTACAATTTAATCTTTTTGTACTCTAATATTCAGAAAAAGAAAAGGTTTGTAAAAAAAGGTATTTTGCTACATATTAAGGTAATAAAGTAACATTTATTTACTTCGTTACTTATTTGGTTATAAAGGTTAAAGTATCTTTGTGGCATTTAAAGTAGTTATATGAATATAAAAGAGGTAACTCCCTGTACGTTGTGGTTTCTATATTTTACTAGCTTCTACCCGCGGCTTCACCCTCGTAGCCTACAAAAAAAACGTTATTTTTTTCAGAAACAATGTAAGTGCTCACCTTAAATATACAACTGACCCAAATAAAGCATTTCCAGTAGGTATGTAGCGTTTAATACGTGTGTACTAAGATAGGATTTTTCGAAATATTACCCCATACAGGGTAAAATTATATTAAACGTTTCATCCTGGTGTTTGAATATTAAATATTCAAAAATGCTGAAGCACATGTACTATTTATAATAAAGAACACTTGCGCAAAGTGTCAAAGAAATTGGTGAAACTTTTATTGTTATTCCATACAACCTCTTAGGGGTGGAATTATGAAAGTTTCTAAGTATAGTGGTTTAGGCTCTGCGTTGATAGGTTAGTCAGTCAGTCGTGTACTTGAATTTTTTAGATATTTCATTTAAGATTTTGAAGACAAAACAAAATCTTTTTCAAATAATATTATTCTTTCGAAGATACACTTTTAGGGCAGAAGTGGCCTTCATAGGCGTTCTTGTTATTTTGGTTGCGGGTATATTTTTTTACGTGACAAAAATTTGGTACGGATACTCTTCCGTTCGAGGGCCGGCGGAGGGTTATGTGGGGCTCCAATCTGGGCGGATTCGCGGGAAAACTTGCGCACACTTCCGCGACTCCGCCAGTGGTGTCCAGCCGAGACGTGGCCGGACCCATTCTCGGCCACCGGCCGCGACTCTGCTGTCGGCTTACCAAACAATAGTGCGCCGTCCATCCCGGGATCGTTACGTAACGGTGACTGAGAGTCCATGCCAGTCACCATCCCGTTAAGGAGGCGGGTTGGTGGTGGTTGAAGGTGGTAGAACCTTTTTCGGTTCGGTTCCGGAGGCACCACCTCCACGCCTATTTCTGCCTTGTTACAGCAGTATTTTTGTTGCTGTGTTCTGGTTTGAAGGGTGTGGTCAGGGAGACATACTTAACGGAGGCGTTCGAACTTAGTCCTCAGGGGTAGCAACACATTTGTGGTCGACCTAAGAAAGAACTACCAATTTGTCTTGGGTTGATTACAGATGTCCATGGTCGGCAGTGATCACTTGACCATCATCAGGTGTACTGCATGCTCGTTTGCAACCTCTCAGTAATAAAAAAAGGCGGCGGTCTTCCGCGTACCGGATGCGTCCGGTTGCATTGTGGGGACTGCCTCGCCCGCCGTCCTTTTCTCTGCCATCACATCCTCACAGAAGAGGGACACTGTCTCTATGGATTTGACCACGGTGGGAAGCAAAAGATCGGGCATGCTGACTTTCACATCCCGGGATTGCGGACATTATGACATGAACTAATAGTTAGTCGCCAGTTCTCAATAGGTCGGTTCTGTCACGACCATTAATTTATTTATACCTATAGATAAATGGTCGTATATCGTGGTAAGTCTTTATATAAATAAAAATAGTAGTATCGGTATAGTATAGTAAATATATTAAACGGTGATCTTATATACGTGAGATCATATAACCTATATAACTAGTCTCAGTCAGTAACGTTATGAGTGAATTTTCTCATCCATCGTGTCCATATTAACGCGTCCTATATTAACGCTATTGTGTTCTTTTCTTATCGTGTGCTGAACACTTAAAAATACCCTCTTAATGTTTATTCTCCATATTCGTGGAAAATGGACCAAACGTGCGACCGAAGGCCACATTTTAATTAGGTAATATCTTAAATCTTATATCATAGTTTACCTTATAATGTTATGTACAAGTTTATTTGTTTAGTACATGGCAATGATTTTCTGCCGCTGAACCAATGGCGTCATTTGGTAGAAGGAGCGTGTATGTGTGTAGTCTACACATACATACACAATATAACGAGAATTACAAGGTGTAACGTTGCAATAAACATACCCGTACCTACCCGTTGTCATAAAGTGGCAGCGCTGTGAAAATATAAGGAAGTACCCACATAAATTCAAGGAGAGTATTCGTGAATAGCTGTTTGTTGCGGAAATTACATATTAATGCAATGTTACCCGGCGGAACGTTACTGTAAATAAAATAGACTACGAGACGCTACACAGTAGATCGCGAAATTCTTGTAAAAATGCTGAAATGTTATGGGCCTCCTTCAATACAAACATGTTTTATTGCGTTGTTTAGTTGCGGTAAGGTGATTCTGTACAATTATTAATTATAAAATTATAGATAAAAAAACCTTCACTTGCAAGATTCATCCGGGACAAACAACATTACATTGCAAGTTAAATTAAAGCTTGTTAAATTATTTTAAGTATGCGTAGGAATGATTAAGTAAGCATATTTAGGATTTAGATTTATTAAAATCCGTATTACCTACCTATTAAAATAGCAAGGGCATTCATTCGTTTGTTATAAATTGAATTGAGACAGATATATTTTTTATAACTATTTAAACCAGGTTTGTAGAATTACTGAGCTAATGGAATAAATAAGTAAATAATTTGTTATCTGGACGTAATTACTTATCTCGCCTATTTTATACAGATTTCTAGGGCTACTTTCATGTACGTCATTTAACGATGGAACCGAAAAATATAAAACCGACTTCAAACAGAATAAAATAATTTGAAGAGGGAAAGTGTCTAGGAGGAAGTAGGTTCCTTTGGTCTAGACTAATTAAAGAAACTTTTTTTAAAACGATTTTAGTTTTTTGTTAAAAGTTTTTTATTTTTTTCCATCCCCATTCTATCTTATCGTCGTACAAATAAAAGCAACTAAGGAAGCTTAGAAAAATAAAATAAGTAATCAGAATATCGTCGTCTATAATTACCGCCTTGCTGTTCGGGTATCTCACAGAAATGAAGGATAAGACGATATTCAATTAACGCTCGATAAGTTCTGACAAGTACCTATTCCTTACAACTATCGATCAATCTTATTTTGTTAATTTTCCGTTTTGGGATGAAATATTGGTGGTATGTAAGAACTGGTAGTTTATGCTTATAACCATTTAAGGAGAACGATGAATGTTTCATTAATTAAAAGTACAAACTGATATAATATGAAAAATGAAATATAGGCTAAAACAAGCAAATATTATATAGTGTTTGCACCACTTCATATTACGAATAAGCGTAGTTGGGCTCGAACCAGAAATTTATAATATTACTGGCGCTCATACGGTACTACTGGAGCAAATAAAATGATTTCCCCTACATTATCTACCTCCATGTCGTAACGTAGCGTTATCCCAGTATCCCTCCTAATCTGGCTGAAGCGGCGCCGAGTAACTCTTATCTTAAGCGGGGTTTAGAGATGGCAATTGGTTTTAAACAGTCTCTCCGTACCCGAAGAATTTACACGAATTTCTAATAAAGTAAGCCTAATAAAAGTGATTTGAAAATACTATCTGAAACTTCTTTAAACGTAAAGTCCTTAACATTCGGCTTACTAAACTGCTGTGCTGCGTGCATATGCGGGATGATGGCACGTTGATGCCATTATTTTTACCCAAAAATTGGACATAAATTAATATCCAATTGTTAGGTAAGTCCTGTCGTAAGTTCCTATGCTGTTGACTGGAATATTTTATCATACTACTCCAATAAAACGGTCGGTCGAAAGTAAATTGTAATAGAAAATATTGTGATTTGGGTTTAGTTCTGCTTGTATAGTTACGTATAAAAGTGAAAATTGAATAAGATATTACACGGGGCGAGAGGTTTGTGATATATCAGACAGTTTCTCACAATATTAAACATTGCTATTGGAGTCCGAGTACGCACAAAAGGCTTCCAATATGTGTTGGGTGCCGCGCATCTGGCGGGATTTAAACCCAACCTCGCTCTACAATAGAGTTAGATACTGTGAATATTTCAGGTTTCGGTTAAAAGCTCTCTCTTGCGGGCAAAAGTAGCGTAACAATTTGTATTGTGCCTTTTGTGGGCTCCTTTTGAATATGTTATTATATTTGAATGAGAGAACATTTTAGCGTTTTGAAAGGCCACCAAATTTAAATTATATTTCACTTAATTAAATCGCATCGTTAATCGTGTTCGCGCAACCTTGCAAACTATTAAAGCTTAGCTCACAGGTTAATCTCATATTGAGTTTATTACAAATTCTGGAAAAGTAAGAGTCTGTAGCGGCAATGTCTGGTGAGTACTATGGATCATCATACACTCTCCGTCGTGGATCGACCTCCGTCGAGAATTTCCACCTCTTGTAACTGGAGACCGTCTGCTGTGCAGTATGAGGTCGCGTGCTGTCGTGCAGCAGCGGAGCCGAACAATTGACTAAAGTTGGTCGGAAACGTGCGAGATTGCTGAGCGCTTGCGATTGTAGAGCAGAATCCATTTTTCGTTGCAAGTAACAATGCGATTCAACATGCCCTTGGTTTGCGTGCCTGTTGAACAGTGTAAGGCTCGTCTCGGCGCATGTTTCGCGCTGGCTATCATTCAATTCGTGGGGCACCCATTTGTCAAGGTTTTTTAGCGTGCCAATTTGACGCAAATGAACCAATATCGTTTTGATGCTAACATTAAAGGCTGCTGCTAATTCAGCTGTAGATTGAAAATCATTAGCTTCTACAATTGTCTTTAATTCGTCATTGTTGATAAAAGTGTTCGGCCGAACAGAACATCGAAATTACATAAGGGTATAGAAGAGAAAAAAACTGTACTTCTCGGGTTGTCCAACAAGGCCTCTTTCTTTCCGACAAACAAGGTCTTGTCTCCTGGGGTTCGTTTAATAAGTTCCGCGATGTAATCCGTACGAAAAATAAGAAATTCTTGAATGTGCCTAATTTTTCAACGCAATATTTACCGTAGAAAGGCATAAACTATTTAAATAACTCCATTCATTTCAATTCATACAATCTTGATAATGTTGTTTCTTAGAAGTTAGAAACTCATGTGTCTACCTCTCAGGGGCAGGTTACCTGCACGTTAAAATTACTACCCGTAATTCTAATTTTGTAAATATATAACAAATACCACCATTACCTACCACCTTGTGTGGTATGTGGTAATACATATATATTAAATATAAAAGGCTTCCGTTTATCACGTCCAGTTGTCTACGTGTAATAACGCCATCTTCACCCCACTCGATAAATAAGTTCTCGTTATAAATGTCAGTTGCTTAGCAGTATAATCTAATTACGTACAAAGCCGCGCTACAGAGCTGCCTCCTTAATAATGACTCTCGTAGGTCGCGGTACGGCGCACTCCAATTCTGGCACTTATCTCGAGTTTGTTCGCTCTAAAGTTCAGATTTCAACTGTAAATGGCCCTTGTGCAGGTGTAAATTTTGACCGAATGATAATGAAACTAATAAAAACATCATTGAAACTTGTAAATCAAGATACAATGATTGTCTAATGCTGGCTAAACACTTATCGGATAAGGAGGTGAATTTTTATTTGTGTTCTTATTTTTCACGTTGCAGACACTGCGACAGTACAATATTGGAACTTGACTCAACTTTAACAATTGTGGAACATTTAGGACGGAACGCTGCTTACGAGATTGCCATTATTCCGAAACTTGTGTATTTATGGTGCTAACTTGTTCTATAGTATTATAAATTTGATAATAACCATGTATGTTTTTGCGTGTCCATGGATGGTAGAATACTTTATGATGTATTTCTACAAGGACAATGGTGATGGTAGCTCTTTACATGTTTAAAAGTAGGTATTTATTCTCCTCACTTTATAAAGTCTAAACGCCTAGCTTATATAATGTGAGCAAGTTCTTAGTTAATAAAAAACTCATATGGTAAAGGCTTCAACTCCGTGACGGCGACAAATTAATGTTTGTTGTATTTCCGTCATTTGATTTGTTATTTCCGTCGCATCTCCTACGCATTTTCCACGCTACATGTCTGACACTTGGTATGGAGTGTGACAAGACGGGAATCGTACTTGTTAGGGTACCGCGACAGATAACTGTTTTTTCTTCTTAACCTATGAAGTGGAAGTCACTTCAAAGTCAAAGAGGTAGTCCTTATTATACACTTAGTTGGAATGAAGCCAACGATGGAATTTGGTATAAGGTTACAATTATAATAATATTTTTTCTTAAATGACAATATGTCACAATCTAATACATGGATTATAACGAATGTAAATATTAAAGTACATAAATTATTCGTTTGTTTTGTTAACATAAGAAACAAGAGCAAATAATGTGACAAAAGTGAGAAAACTTTATAAAAGTTAATTATTACGGGAACACAATTGCGCGCCTTCGCGTCACCCTTGGCTGCGTATCTGCGGCGCGGGCCGGGCCCCCGGGGCGCTTCAGGGCACAAGTCGTGCGGCGCGCCGCGAAATTATGTGAGCCCATATGTTTATTTACCCTCTCCGGCCTGTCTTCCTTTTTCGAGTAATTTCTGCCAGCTTTGTAAACACTTTTTGCGATGTGTACCTCCATATTTTTTATATCTCGTGAAAAATGAATACATTTCTAATATGTTACTTTTGTAGCATATAGGTACAATAGAGAAAAACCCCGTGTTCATCAATGAAACTTCTGAAAGGAGAACATATTCTGAAAATAACAAATATTCGTAACAAAGCGGATTCATACTCCTAATAAACCGGCCCTGTTGGCCGGTTTATTAGGTTTTTGGAATATTATTGTTGCGTGCGGTCCAGCTACATCCGACGTGGTCCCAATATGTGCGAGGGTTGTTGCAGTTATCGTGAGCGCTGGCTCGCCTCCAAATGTGGTGACTACAATAGAATGAATGTTGATTTGTAGATGTTTAAAAAGGAATTGCTTTTCAAATGGTAAATTCGAATTTGTTTGGTAACCATTTATCGAGATTTGTAACCCCTGAGGTCTTTCGCTTGGATATTTCGTATAGAGATGAAAGTGGAGTTTGGCAACCAAATACTCGTAGCTCAAATACTCCAATATACTTATGAGGCGGCCATTTTATTGTAATGAGGTAGTTTTTATCAGACTTACACTTTACCGTATCAGAAAGAATATGTATTGTAAAACAATAACAAAATTAATCATAAAAGCACATCGATGATTAGTACAATCTTAACATAACAAACAGTTCAAAATGTGTGTTGTCTTATTAATAGATATAATACTCAATTATGAAACGAATAAATTATACAATATTGGAGTGCTTTATTGGAAAATTGAATAATTGATCCCGACGAAATTAAATCGTACAGTTGAAACAATCCATAATTGAGTGTTTTGATGAAATCGGCACTGAATTATTTAGCAGCGTACTCTCCAACAAATCGGAAACTGATATTTTATTTATTGCCCTAACATTATTTACCCTATTTATTTATAAAATGCTACGATACTGAGAATTTTTAAACCTTACAAGTTCTACCGCCGTAAAAGGTTCTACCGCCTTGTGACTGAACAGAACGACTAAAAGTTAAGTTTTAAATATGTTTTGCAACCGTAATTGGATATTAGGGCGGCTGTTCGAGATATATGGCAGCATAGGTACTGCAGGTACTGTAGGTAGGAATTCAATTTATAAAATTGGTCAATTGCGATACAGACTTGTGTGATGAGGGTTCTGTACTAATTATTACATTTATTTATGTACACAATATTTTAGTAGCAACATAAGGATATTAAATTCATTTAAATAAAAAGTAAGTGGTTAAGAATTAAATTTCTGTCATATATTATTTATTCATAATTTTATTTCATTATTACAGTTCGAAATTTCAAAATACAGTTTCACTTCTTTTGGCACTCCTCATGACTGAGAGACATGATGAGAAACGAACTGGCGAATATGGTAAACAACTATGGGTTCCTTAGTTTGAAGCACGGAACCTTTCAACAGCCGAACATTATGTAAAGTATTTAGCTAATGCAATATCCCGCGACTGCTCATTGCTGTCATCACGGTAAATACATCTTTCAACAAACAAACAAAATCTTTGTGTAGACACTTCGGTTGAATGTTATAAAATTTCTATTTTATGAGCAATACAAAGAAGGTACTTTATACAATCAATTTACGGAAAAATTACAATACACAATCTTGCATAATATTTCTTTATCCGTAATTTCGCCATGACGCCGTGAAATATGGCTGAAATTATATTTTTATAGTTAATAAATTTTATTATTATACTCTTTTATAACTTGTTAATATACATGTTTCATATCCCCCCCTATGCCTATATACCTTCGTAAGACTTTCCGCAGACGTTATTTGCGCGAATATTTGCGGTTGAATGTGTTGTCCATGGGATTACTGTACATCAGGCGCCCGTTCGTTCATTTTGCATTATCTAATGCGAATTTAATATGAAAATAACACTGCTAATCTAATGCATACCATTTAAAGTCTTATTTTAATTTTCTTAACTTTTTCAGCTTAACAGCTTGCACATTAAGATCTGATGGTCGTCGTAAGCTGCTGTAACACAATGAGCTAATGGTAATAGGTTCTCGTTATGGTTGCAAATGTGCTGCACATTTAAATATGATTTAGGTACGACGTATGCGTAGTACAATGGTGCTACACTGTTCTGCTGGCAGACACATCCGGGATGGGCGCATCTTTATTCACTCACGCGGCACTTAATTATTCTATCCCTTGAGACAAGTATTTTTTCTGATGAACGATAGCCGCCATCCTCTTTTGTACTACTGTGGCAATGTGTGCACAAAATTTGAATGAATAAGTTAGGATAAAGATACGATAGGAACGTGATCGTTTGATTTACACAACAATTAGATGTAGATGTAGTAGAATTAAATACGAAGGCTAAAACACCGCGGCTAATTACAATATTATATTAGTTTAGGAGAAAACAATGGGCGGTCTATTGTTTCCTGTGACGATGTAATACGAACCATTTGTTTGTATCACGCTCGCTACACGTAAACTGAGCGAACAGTTCTTACAGCCGATATTGTATTTACGTAGATCAAAGGCAACACATCCGAAACGGAACGGAATCGTTTATTAATTTCCTTTATTCGAAATGTCGTTATACGCTTTCAAAACAATAGGGGTTTATGATTTCGTTGGAAACTCTGTATCCATATAGATGACGCCAATAAATGAAAAATCAATGGAAATTGTCGCATTTCTATGGAAATATCGTTAACACTGAATGGCGTATGATGTTCTGAAACGAATCGTAATGCTTTGTTGTGATTGTTTGTATATTTCATTAAATGAAAAGAATTTGATAAACATTACAACTCAATAACAAACTAATTAACATTTCGAGTTATTTTATGACATTTTCGCTATTCTCGTATATTTAAATGACATTGTGGTAGCGGCTATCAGCTACGGCTACCAGCAGCTATGCACTCAGGCCTGGAGATGTAGGTCTGATTAATAGTAGATCTTTTGTTATATGTACTTGAGGGCGTTTTAAGCGTCAGCAACGAATATCTGCCATTACCTACTTGAATTACAAAATAAAGCAACTCTCACGTTCGAGTTTAGTGACAGGCATTACGAACTTCTTCTCAGTCATGAGACTTATAATGAGACATTATAATTATACTTCTAGTAAGAAGAGCAAAATCTTCCAGATTAAGAATAGACTCTGTTAATAATGACCGAGAGCTGTAATTTAAATGGGGAGGTCCACCATCCATCAGTCGGCCGACTTCATAACTCAACGCAGAAGGGACGGGCGATTTGGCTCGGACCGTCTCTTCGTTAAGCCATTTCTACAGTTCCAGCTTTGTTACTGTCTGTCTAGCCACCAGCATTCTAGGCTTTAAGTATTGCGGTCCACTTCAGTTTAGTTACGTTCGCATTATTACCGGATACAGTAGGCTTCAGATTGTTATCACTAAGCGTTAGATGTGTCAGCCATCCGAAATACCATTACCTACGCATATCCGGGTAAACGACGATCAGAAAAGAGTGCTATATGATTATAGTAATCTGCTTTATGTACAATTTGATATCTGAGAATACGATAGACATTTGAAAATGCATCTGTTGATGTTGATTTATATTTTAAATACGGAAATATTTTAGTAGCTTAGCAGTCTTAATTTTACATAAATTACTATTGATGCGTTCCAATTACAGCAATCTCTACATAATGGCTTTAATAGAGAGATTACTGCGGTAGATTGATTTAGATTTATTAGCAATTATGCCGTGACATTGTGCGTTTGGCGGTTGCTGTGGTACGCGTGGTCATTCGTGCCGCACCTACCAACGCTTTGATGTACGAGTATAATCAATTATATGTCGATCGATATATCCGACGAAAGCAATAATAAATCTAATAAAAAAATCAAAGACAGCGTAAAAGGGTGACCGTCTTTCCATATTTATCTTACCTTTATCTTATCATATAGTCGCAAAGAATTCAAAGAAAGTATATTCGTATAAATCAAAAATAACGATCCCTGTAGCATCTGTCATTACCGTCTGGTAACGCGGTATAGTACTTCAGCACAAGTCCTGAGATTATCCTGAGTATTTTCGGAGTAAAAACGTCTGTGAAGAAGAAGTTTATGCATCCGAAGAAGTCACAAGATAAAATCGAAGACTACACATGTATGTATATAGGAATAATACCCCTCAACTCATATAGTCATAAGTATATCAAAATCTACCTCTGCGTAATATATTTCAATATTATAATTTAATGCTTCCCATTTTTTACGATCTAAATACTTGCAACTTGCTTACGGTGCAAATAACTCACAAAAATTGCTCTTAGAAGGTATTTTAGCGTCAATGCCAAATAATGATTAAATAAATGTCTTTGATGTAACTGGTAAGTACATAATATATAACTACGTAATTTTCGTTTGCTGCAGTTCTCTATGCTATTCTCTATATATTGTTCTCTATGCTATTCTATATATAAAACTAGCTGAAAATGTAGAAAGTCAAAGCACCTGCGATTTTAATACTTTTTCGAAGTGCTTTGAAGTCAAAGTTATTCTCATAAGGTATCTTGATTGTCTCCGAAGAGATTGTTTTACCTTTTTAATTAAAATATGATAGAAATTGCTGCCAGACGGTATGAATACTTTGTTCGCGTAAAAGTATCTGCTAAGAGTAAATATACATTGCATTTAATATTGGAAACGGTCTGGAGTCGGATTTGTTTTAGACGAGCAAACTCAATTTAATTAATACTACTTTCTCTGTGCTTTTTGTACACTAGCATAAAGCATTGAACCAATCCGTATTATTTGTAATTATGTTTATTCTATAAATTTATGAATATTTATAATATAATGGCAAGTTATTCCTTCAGCAATGCTATTGGATCAGCGAGGTTGCGTACACCAGATCGTCTCCGGATGAGCCTGTGCTCAACGACACAAACTACAACAATAATAAAAATACACACACATAAATCCAACATGAAGGAAGGAAATCCAGTGTAATGCTGTATTTGTTTGCACAAGCGTGCACAAGTTTGTTTGAAGGTGGTAGAACTTTTTACGTTTCGGCTCCGGAGGCACCACCGCCACACCTATTTCTGCCTTATAACAGCAGTATCCCTGCTGCTGTGTTCTGG
>DWNJ01001612.1:0-11713 GCA_018250275.1 Udranomia eurus
ACGAATGCGGTTTCCACTGATGTATTCTTCTAAACGTTACTTAACATTAGTGTTTGTTTCATAAAAATGTTATGGGATGGGGAGGCGGTACGAAGTGCGCCGGGTCAGCTAATTAATAACATTTTTTTGTATTTCATGGTCGCAGAACATTACATATTACCACTACGGAGACACTACCCTCAAACGTATTTTTGTCTTAAAACAGCAGTGTTCTTGTTGCTGTGTTCTAGTTTCAAGGGTGTGGTAAGGGAGACACTTAACCGAGGCGTGTCAACTTAGTTTAGGTTTAAGTTAGTACTCAGTGTAGCAACGCATCAGTGGGCGATCAAAGAAAGAACTTTGATCCTGCCTTGGGTTGATTACTAATATACATGCACTTACCATCAGGTGGACTGCACGCTCGTTAGCTACCTCAATGCAATAAGTACGCCTACAAGTTAAACGGAACATCAACATAACCTTTTGACGTTTTACGATGCATTTAAACCCAAATTAAATGCCCCAAACGCGTTAAAAGTTAAATGAACATTTCTTTACGCGGCGTAGCTTGTTAAGCGAAGACTGGTCAAGACATAAATCTTGGTTTTATTGTGTTTTAACTGTATGTTATTAACCTTCTGTTCATAGGTCTTCTTTGTTCGGCGTATACCACATTTGTGAATATTATAATTGAGATTTTCGATACGTCTTCAAATTAAATCAAATCAAATCAGATCATTTGTTGAATGAGGAATAAAAAATCGAGTTACACCCTTAAATTACAAAGAAACAACCCTAATAAAAGTCGATTTAAGATAAGGGAAACGTATCATTTAGACAGAAATAACCCTCTATCTACATAGCGCGTCGTAAGTATTAAGTATGAACGATAATCTAACCATTTAAATTCCTTAAGCAGCTACCGATCTCGCTATAGTAAAGTGCGCTGTCTTTCCGTCAACCATTATCTGTATTACAAATTATGAACATGGATTGTAGGCGTAATATTTCATCGTATTTAAATACGAATACATTGTAATGTAGCTGTTTCCTACCATACGAAGAGCGAGTAGCGTTGAGCCACAAATTCTTAGATGTTCTAGTCTAAGAATGCACGCCCCTGACCTCCAAAGTCTTTACCCACACATGCAACTTTTTATACGCCAATAATATTTCGGTAAAAAGTACAAATGACGCGAACTGCCAGATTTGTGGACCAACCAGTGCATAAGTAAGTTGACAAGTCATACAATGCGTGCATTCACAGTGACATAGACAGATCGCCTTACTAATTGACCCATGAGTGCACGGAGGACACTGAATTTAAAGAAAAGTAGGCTATACATACTAAGAGGTAAAGAATAAATATACGCTTTCACACATTAAAATAAATTTATTTAGTGAAGGGGCGTGTATTTTTAGACTGGAAGATTTTATACATGCACAAATTTTCGTTAAACCTCCCTGAAAGAGAGAAAGCAAAGAATAAAAAAAGCCATAAAAAACTGTTAACCGACTGTGCCGTTGTGATAATGTTTCCTTAAACAATATTTTACTCGCTTCTCGCTGCAGCTCATGCAAGTGGTCTAATCCACACTGATTATAGGTTAGAACGTGAAATTAAGACATTCTTCAAAGATTACAGTGTAGTCGGTAAAGATTAAGTAACGCAGTTAAGATTAAATTGGATGTGAGAAATTAATTTTGTAACATCCTACCTATTACCTTAATCGGGTTTCATTAAATTTAATCATATCATACTTTGCGAAGTGCAAATACTTTGCTTTTATTTAGTAGAGCCTGCTTTGTCGCGGTTAGGCGTCGGTCATCTTCTTTGTCACCATTAGATTTAATTATATTATACTTTGCGAAGTATGAATATTTTGTTTTTTCTATCAAATAGACCTTTATTCAGCTAGTCTTCGTTCCTAGTTAGCTAGTTTGATAGTTGTTGATCACATTCATCATAATCATCATCAGTATCTACCACCCATCACTATCCCTCAGCTGAATACAACAAATATTCCAGTATCACCTGTCTACGCCAACTTCGAGGGTGATAATTCGCTCCTTGGTTTTATAAGAGTAAGAATTATTTATTTGTATAAAAATAACACGGTACATGAGTTAGCATGCAACGTAGTTCCCACACTAGGATACCCTGTGTTGTGTGAGTTTTGATTATAATAAATAAAGAGCATACCTATATTAAACTTATTTAAATATCTGTCGCATTGAAAAACGAACCTAGGACTATTTTATTGGTAATCCAGTCAACCTTGAGTCATCGTACTGCAAAGTGTATCCAGAGGCTGTAGGTTAATGCGACCGTCCTGAGGACTAAGGTGAAAGGTGGATTGTGTAAAACACAATTCCCATGGAAAATTTCCAATTAAAGGTATTAAAAATGGCTACATTTATAAAATTGAGATAGCAAATAAGCAGGATTACATCAGGTGATGGTAAGTAGTGATTGCCGCTCATGGACATTTCTAATCCATATAAGACTGGGTCACAATTCTTGAACGTTCAGAAAGAAAGGGATGCAACTACATAAAGTGTATCCGAGAACAAACGGAGCGTAGTCGTGATTACGCAAGCGAAACTTCGCGCTAATCCCACCGCAAAAAAAATTTGAAGCGGATTTCTTAGGAAAGTAATGTATTGTCGGTCTATCCCTTATGTCTTTGGTCAGAATTAATAATCAGATTATAATAATAGATACCAATACGCGCATAAATTGTAATCAATATCGTTACGTAATACGCTCTAATTCGCATAACAATATTGTTTTCGGCCGCCAAATTCGGTTTATATTTCTTGTCGTAATACCACTCAAATATTCTCCGGTAATTGGATAATACGTATCACATTGTGTGAAACCGAAACAGTATCTTGTTATTTAAATATCGGCTACTACATAATTATATGATATTTGGTAAGTAAGATCGTATCAGGAAGCTCAAGAATCTTAAGTACTGCCAAATAAACAATGTTTCTGCTAAAAACAATTTGTTTTTTTTTCTTATAATTCATCTGATGGTAAATGATAACTGCCGCCCATGGACCTCTGTAATCAACCCAAGACAGGTCGACCACGAATACATTACTAGCCCTAAGACTAAGTTGGAACGCCTCGGTGTCATGAAGGGTGTGGTAAGGATCTCCCTTACCACACTCTTCACGACGCACGATCAAAAACATTACTTACTGTTAATGCATAAGGCAGAAATAGATCTCGACATGGAAGCATAAACTAGCTGACCTGTCCTGTAAACTCCTCTATAGTTCTCTGAAAGCTCCATCAGACCGGTCGAGCCAATCCAAAGATTACTTTATACAAACAGAAAAAAGACAGGTATACAAATATTTTTTAAATGGTTAATGGTTAAAATTACAGACACTTCAATTTTATTTATCTGTATAGATGCAAAAGTATGTGAGGATGTTTGTTACTCTTTCACGCAACAACTGCTAAACGGATTTAGATGAAACTCAAAAGCATATAAGCACATATTGTGTAAATTACACCTAATGAATTAAAACATTTGATTCTTGATACTTGAACTTCTCGCTAAGATTTCTCTGGCAGGTCTCATGCCTGGGCTATCAACTGCGGATACAAATTGCAAGTAATCTAGCTTCATAAGTTTAATTGATATCAATAATTATGCGCAAGCGCATAGATTTCGCGATAACGTAATGGAATGGGCACATTAGCGCGGTCGTGTCTTGAACCATTAATGCATAAAGACATTCACTAACTTTAAGACTTTAGCTACCGTTTTAGGCTATTTACTTTAACTATTAAAGTAATGTTAGGGAAAAGACCTTTAACTTGCTGGCTTCGAGGGTCAGAAAAGCTGGAGACAGATGTCATCTTATAAAGCAACTTTTTTTGAAAAATATTTGATACGTAATCATGTTCATTATGTAATCATTGTCAAACAGTAATAACTGCATTTTTATTCTTACAAATTATTCTTATTTACTTAATTATACCGTTTACGTACTTATTCATTTTAAACAGTTTTAACCCTTTTATTTTTATTATTTACATGTTACTTCTCTATAGGCGATAATTTTACGTGATAAGGTCATAACGAAAATCTGATAATGACTAGGTACATGGATACACTACATCGTATATATATACTCGTATTATATGGATGCCCTTCGATAGTCTGCGGTCGTTCATTACGTCTAAAACTAAAGATTCCTAATCTCAATAGAAGCCCTATTCAACATATACTTCAATGAGTAATACACTGATATCTCATTCGCCATCAATTGTGGGCGTTACATCGTGCTTGTTAAGTGGACGCACTCAAATACAATACCACGGCGGTATTGTTCTCTCACATCTACCTACATCTGTCTTGTAGAAGAAAATGTATCTAAAAGCAAAGCTACAAATAAGAATCAAGGTGGTGGAACCTTTTACGGTTCGACTCCAGAGGCACCACCGCCACACCTATTTCTGCCCTATAACAGCGGTCTTCTTGCTGCTGTGTTCTGGTTTGAAAGGTGTGGTCAGGGAGACATACTTAGTCGAGGCGTTTCAACTTAGTCCTCCGGGGTAGACGCATTTGTGGTCGACCTAAGAAAGAATTTAGATCCTATCTTGGGTTGATTACAGATGTCCAGTAACCATTTACTATCAAGTGTACTTCATGCTCGTTTGCTACTTCCCAGTTACAAATATATATATATAAAACAATAAAATGACGAACCGAATGTCGCAATGGTCATCATGCCGTCTGCCGACTGCCGTCCGAAGGGTCCTGGGTTCTATTCCCAGCCAGGCAAAAATTTGGACGATGAGTGTAAATTTCTGCTCTCGGTCCGGGTGGTTGTGTTCTTTTGTGGCTATGTGACTTTGTGTGTTGTCCATGGCACCCACGACACAGGGAATCCTAGTGTGGGGCTTTGACTGTGAAAGCGTTAAATAAAATGGTTTTAGTTTTGATAAAAAATTATATCTAGCCTAGGTCAAAGTAACCTAGGTAACTTTTCTTTCACGCCACATTCCGCTGCCTACAAAGCAATTGAACCTAATCTACGTAATTGCCACACGCTCCACATACAGACATATCTATACAAGATCCGCAGACCGTGTCGCATTGTCCGTCTGTCCATCCGGTCTACCTGTAATAACACACCATACGCCATATCAAATTACATAGGTGCTCTTTTTTCTCTACAAATGGGATTAATGTTTTGTAACAACGGTCTGAAGCGGTTAGGGTTTTGAACCCTGGTCAATCTGACAGTCATATTAACAAACTAATAATTGGCAACCCCTTCTGGCAAACTATGTAATAAAATCTATGAATCTGAATTACGCACTTCTAATCGTTGTATCATCATGAAACTTGGCAATTATTTTGCATTTGGCAACATTTTTTCACGTTTCATCAACCCAAACAAGGGTTGAAGCTTTTCTTAGGTCGACTACATATGCGTTGTAAATCTCTGAGACTAGTTAAGTGTATCCCTTACAACACACCTAACACACCCTTACACGTCCTTCAAACCACAACACAGCAGCAAGAATACTGCAGTTATCAGGCAGAAATAGGTGTGGCGACAGGCTCCAGAATCAAACCACAAAACGTTCTACCTATATTATTATAAGCCGCAAGAGAAATCAACGTTTATAATGATCACTTTGTTAACGTTCTCATTTGTACGTAATTTGTAGCTTTACATCTAGATACATGTTACATGTACGTAACATTAATCTTGTAAATTATTTTAATGAATCTACGATTATTCTAATATATCGCCCTGATGATAATATATTGGGTCCCGATCACTAAACCAATACATTCCGTGTTTTCGGTGTGTTCCACTTAGGTCTCGTAGGTCTGTATTGGAATATCGTGATACATTAAAAAATCTGACATTGACAACATTTCTAAGTATGTTCAATCAATACAATTATTTTGGATTACTGATTTTACTTTAATTTTACAAACGCCTTTAATATTGATTTTATAAAATTGTAAAGGCGTGAATTTCTTTAAATGATAGGTAAAAAAACGTGGATAAAAATTACAACTTTTCCAGGCAAATAATTTTCGTAGCTAAATAAAAAAATTGCTAAATTACAAAAATCATACCTATCATGATGGAAATTATTGAAAAAAAAGAAGTAAATACGAAAATGATGCTTTCCCAGGACTACGCTAGTTCTGATGAACATAAAAAATATATATTACACATGTCTCGCCAGAAATTATAGACACGGCAGGATAGTAATGACATGCAATAGATAAAAAATAATAACATTCCTGATAAAGTTCAGACCAGACTAGTCCCAAGTGGAACGAGCCCCGGCTTACGTAACATCCAACAGGAATTTGGACACGCATGCTTACGGCTTGTTAGGGCTGGGACCACCTGGGCTTCTTTGTTCTCATCCAGATTTTAGACCTCGAACGGTTTCTGAATTCCTTGTCCTTAATTAATTGGATTTTAAACAAATTTATGTTTTGTTTAACTAACGGTTAAGATTGTGTGCTTAGTGTTATTCTAATAATGTTTCTGTAGTGTTTGATGTAATTCTAAGTTAGTTTTAATATTTCTCTAGTTCTTGGTGCTATTCAAATTTAAGACATCCCTCTAGATGTCTGCTTCTCACTATTTGCCACAGAAATTGGTGACTGGACTCCACCTAGCAGTTACAATGTAATACAATCCGCTATATAAAACACTAAGGCAAACTTTAAATTGGTAAAAATCCGACTTTTGATATACATTGTCTGGTAACTATGAACCGAAACTCGGCTCCATAGCTTAACGATCATATACAATCTTATGAAATTATTCCACAATCCCTCTACACCTGACTCCAGACGCTGTTTAGCGCTGTAACTAAACTAGACTACTGTGTCTCTGTTATCTGGACCAATACGAGAGATCCTATCCATCGACTATTAACTCCCGACTGCTTAGCTAACTAGAATTAGACGATCTGTAATCGGTAGCGAATCGAGCCATCAGCGCTGAATGACCACTGTCAATCTTGGACCGAATTACCGATGTGATTAAGTAGCCATTGTCAATCTTGGACTCGAGTCATTTCTGTAGCGACAGAATCTGTATTCAAGGATAACACGGTATTACACACATTTGAACGCAACCAGAAAATCATTAAAATTTCTGGCGAACACGTAATCTTAAAACTCAATTTGTCTGTCCATTTTGCGTAAGACAAATCGTTATGAAATGATCGTGATAAATTATGGATAATATTGGAATATAATTGAATCCGTGTCGATAATCTATGATTTATTTGTGGGCTCGCTGAAGGTAGATATGGGTCAACTTTCCAAAGGGCAGGGACCTCGCAGGGTCAATCGGCCCCCCGCAGGCAACTTAATGGCTCCCAGGTAATTATAATTGTTGATAGTACATGCTACAGTATTAATTCTACGATGCTGATGATTGAGATACGATTATGTGTACAGGAGATAACGAATGTCTGTTAACAAAAAAATCTCGTTATGATGTACTTAAGTTTAGAGTTGGAAACTATGGCCGAATGGTTAAGAACTTTCTTGCATCTATCTTGCGAGTATCTGGGATATAAACTTCACCATTATTTACATAATACTCGCAGATCAAATGGTTTACTCACTTACTTTTGAAAAATATTGCATATTTACTAAGCCCTTTTAGCGTCCCACTACTGAGCTCGAATACCATGGTTAGCGGACGCCCACAAAAATTTAATCTTCTTAAGAAGCTGAAGATAAAGGTGGTAGAACGTAATTGAGTCGTTCCAATTAATTTTTCAGGTATAGCAGCGCATTTGTAGTAGACCTAAGAAAGAACTTCGTCCCAGTCTTGGATTCCTTACAAATTCCCATGGTTGGCAAGGACCATTCGCTATCAAGTGGCCTGCTTGCTCGTTTGCTACCTAATATATATAGGTATCTAATATTATAAATAGAAGTTCTTATAAGAATTTTAGCCAATTCTAAGGCCCACACGAGAGCGAAACAGTAAAAATATGTATATGATTTGGTATGCATAGTATAGAGCAGACGATGAAAAGTGGCACATGTGAAAAAGAGACCCATAAAGCAGGAGGGCAATAGGTCAAAGATGAATCAATAATCCACTAAGAAATACCTTACCATAAGTGTTGACTATACTAATAGCTAGCCTAACCTATCTGGAAGAGTAAGTGACTGCGAGCATCGAACATTAGTTTAAGATAGCCTTAATTGAAAAGTATCGAGGCCTTTTATAGCGATGGGACACACGGACAGGAAGGACGAACAACAGAAAGAACGTAAGAATGCATTACGTTTTTTTATATTTAAGTTAAAGAGGATGCAGAAATAAACAGTGCATAATAAAAGTATATCTGTCTTGACATGTAGCAATATCTTGATGTATTCTGATAGATTAGTATTGTTCGAGGTTATTTCGAATACATCGCCTCTGGTCAAAGAGCTATTTAGGGACCGCGCTGCAATAATTTGGATGTACGGAGAATGGAGTCGTTGCGAGAATTTCAGAATATTAGCATTTCCAACACTGATTTAAATATTAGAACAAAGACCCAGAATAAAAATTCAAGGACCTACCTCTCATGGAATCGAATTTCCAAAAAGAATCGACAAGGAAGAAAAAAATACATACAATAAAACACTTTTTAGATATTTAAAATAATGGCGAATACAATTGAGATATTCTTCTACAAAACAAAGGCTAAACTATACAGACTTCCCAAGTCCTGCAGTCGAAGACGACTGCGAGACGAGGAGAGCCTGTATGTCACCGCGTAAGTGACAATAAAACAAATGGGTGATGCAGTTAATCTGTAACGTGTGTGGTTTACGATCAAGAGGTCCTTTGTCGGACCCAGTCCGAAATGCACCGCTTAAATTAACATAGATATCCGATATGTAATGTACAAACATACGTCGGTCGTTCCCTGTGTTTACAACAAACTTGGCCTTGTAAATCGTGACTTTAGTTTAAGACTCCTAGAGACCAAGACCACATTCCTCTACATTACAACCAATACAATAAGTATACAGAATAATAAATTAATAGTTAAAAAAAACTAAAAACGCGCTTTCCATTTCCATCATAATAATCATATGTCCAAAGCAAGTAGCAAAAATAATTTTCTAACCCAAACTTATACTATAAATGCGAAAATAACTGTCAGTCTGTCCATCTGTCTGTTACCTTTCACGCTTAACACGCCGAAACCATTTAGACGAGATATGGTATGGACATAGTTTGGGAGAAAGGAAAAAATAGTCTGGCGCACCAGTCTACTAGTCACCATGCCGGACTGGCGTTCGAAGGGTCCTCAATTCCCACCGAGGCAGAAATTTGGATGATGATTTTAAATTTATGTTCTCGGTCTGGGTGTTTGTGTTGACTTTGTGTGTTGTCCATGGCGCCCACGACACAGGGAATCCTAGTAGGGCTATGAGTGTGGAACCCTGAATCGGATATCTTAAATACGTGGTATTAAAGCCAAAGGCAGTTCTCTTTCTCTGAGCCTCTCGTAGCTTCAAACATGTTTTTACTTTGACCACAATCCTTTTATTCCCACTGCTAGGCAAGAGTCCCTCAACTTGGGAAGGCCAGGAGCATACTCCGCCACGCTGCTCCAATATTGATTTCCTACCTTAATATCGATTTATATAGCAGTGTAGGCTGATATAATAGCCCTGTACTTAAGATACATCTGCGGCGCTACGCTAGACAAAGTACTGCAATTATACGGGACGAACGCAGTAAGCCTCAGTTATTTTCAGTATATAACGATAAGTTGAGCATCCATACATAGAAGTAAGGAATAGCGAATCCAGTAAGCAAAAATATTTTGATTAATGAAGTTTTTTTTTTATAACTGGGAGCTAACGAGCATGCAGTCCTGATGTGGTGATGGTGATGATGAGGCATATCAACACAAGACATAGGATCGTAGTGTTATCTTTGGTCAACCACAATTGTGTTGTATCCCCTGAGGGCTAAGATGGAACGCCTCGGTTAGGTACGTCTCCATGGCAGGGACGGAAAATGATGCCTACGCGGTGCGAAGTGCGGTCAGCTAATTAAGTAGCTAGTCAAATTCATGCTCCAAATGATCATATAAAGTATAAGCGTTTTATGAAGTTCAAAATCGTATTTTCATTCATTATTTATTGTCTCGGGACAAAAAAAAATATATTGAGGCGGTAATTATACACAATTATTTATTTATTTATTGTCACACCAACAGCTTACAAGTAACACATTACACTAATGACATTGACAAATATAAATATTGCTTTGGATGTAAGCCAATTACAGGCGTGCACACCATTGACATAATATATCTGACGCGTATTAATTCAATTACGATTACTCTTAATACAAAACGCTGAATACAATATAAACTCACCCTAACACCTGTTGAAGCACGTTATCTCTGTCTCTAACATATTATTCTGTAGCTCGTTTAGTTCAGCGTTATCGGGAACCACAGATAAACATAAATTGCGGCTATTGCACCGAGAAATTGACATTACACTTATTAATAACAAAGATTATTTCAATGAGCGACCCTTCTTACTTACTAGTTTAAATAAGGTGGTACTAACCTTACCTATCAGAAGTCTGCTTGAATTTGTCATGATAATAACGCTATTTATTCGCTCCAATTGAGGGTCATTGGGATTTCTTTTTTTAAACATTTATACAATACGTCTACTATTTTTTATTATAATATGTATTAGTCTGTCTGTACTAGACCAGTGTGTCTATATAATCTGTATCTATTAGACTATATGTACAATTTTGTGTGTATATGTGTCAAAATCCTATACAAAATGTCGTTAAGAGGTTAAGTAATCGTTAGATCATCAGGCGTCTCTGAGTGCAGCCGCATATTATAGACCAAAGTGTGTTTGTTTGTTTGTCTTTCTTTCGCGTCAACAAAGAATGGATGGAATATACGATGTGATGGATAAATGCAAACACAGTTATTCGATCATAAATTACTTTTACACATACATTTCACGTCATGTACTGCTTGCTATTCTCCCGAAATATGTAAAAGTATGTAACAACAACAGTTAGCCATCTATCGACGGTAAAAAGCATCATTGTAGCAGCAAAAGCAGCGTTGTATTTCAAAAACAGAAGTCGAAGGAAAACAAATACTAAATCACGTATAACTTAAGGAACATTAAAAAAACTGCACATAAATCTCATTTAAATCGAAAGATGCGCTTTGGAAGTTTATATTTAGGCAGATTTTTTAAATATTTTACCTCTCCTATAAAGTTAGATTGTATGAGAAATCGCAGCATAACAGTCAATATCTGAAATGTATTTGTATTTTGGAGTCACCTAGTGTGTTAACAACTTTACCGAACGTACATACATATATGCCATAAACCGTCTCGCTATAAAACCTCAGCAAGCACTCTCATTTAACATTTCAATTGGAGCTCTAAATTTAATTGAATTCCCAATAAATTTAATTGATACAATAAATAAACAAATCACACTTCGAACGAATAAATCACGGAATAATTGGTTCTGCATTGACGTGCGTGGGACTCAAATGGCGGACTTGGTATAACTCAATGTGGTACCAAATATTGTTGTGGATATTTCACCTGTCTTATTAATAACTGGTTACCTCTACGCCTGTAACACTGATATTTTAAGTGAATCTTATTCGCGAGCTATTACTGGCTGTATTCTT
>DWNJ01001613.1:0-11711 GCA_018250275.1 Udranomia eurus
AGAAATAGGTGTGGCGGTGGTGCCTCCGGAGCCGAACAGGTTCAAGGTTCTACCACCTTCCTAATTATTATATATATTATCTAATTATTTTCAAATGCACAAGTTCTTCAAAACTCATCACGGAACCTGACAGTTCGCTAAAGTGGGTCATAGTTTGACCCAGTGATCTCTGGTCTGATCCCAATCTGACGGTGGAAAACGATATGATCTATGAAAGCGCGACTTAACGGGCGTGCCAAAACTACTTTTGTTTGAAATTCATTGGCAAATAAAATACACCGATAATTTAGTTATGCAAATATCTTTTTAGTTAGTTTAGTGTAGCATTGGTAGTATTTTTTGTAATATTATTTTCTATTTTATGTAATCATGCATTGTATCGTAAACGTAAAAATAATAAAATATATTCCTTAAATCTGTGGTATAAGATTATACTAGACAAGAAGCGTGATGAGAAATTTAGGTAAAATATAATAGAACGAAGAGAGTCCGGCCTTGCCAGATCCTAAAATATGCTTTGGTTAAAAATTTAAAGTTAATAAATACCAGTATGCAATAAAAAAACATTTTTAGTGTCAAAGTTATCAAGTTATTAAAGTCTGGCATACCTATAAAATACGTTGGATGCATAATTCATGGATTATGGACGAATGAAATTGCAAAGTTTTGTGCATTAAAATTAACGTTCATAAAATATACAGCGAGTTAGTCATCAAATTTTAGCGAAGTATATCTGAAGGCGACAGTATTTTTGTAAGCAGGGAAGACAGTCTAAAAATAAGAGCAAAGACTAGATGTTAAGTATGACATGTCCGTCGACACGATTTTATGGAAGAAAAGAGCAGGAAAGCCGCTAATAGAGAGTTGACGGCTGTGTTTTTTACCATAAAGAAATTAATGTTCTAATACACAACTTTACTGAACTGAATATTACTTGAAATACATTGTGAATAATAAACAGTTATGAACACTTTTAAACTCCTTATGAACTCTATAATCCTATGAAATCGACCTTGCCAAAATTCTTAAAGGGGAAGGAAGATACTATATTCATCACATGGGTGTTGGTACTTTTACTAGAATGGTCAAGGCCGTTTTTGTTAAAATATATACACAAAAGAAAACATTTCAACAACATCTTCGTTAGATAGATAAGATAGTATCGTCAAACGTTCATAGCGACTAACGCGACCATTTTATTTTGACCCCCAGAACCCCATCCGGTGTTTATTCGTGGTTTAAAATACTCATAATGGCGGGGAAGGGAGAGTCTGTTTAATGTGGTTCTAATGACAGTACAAAAGTCACGTAGGAGCAAAAAACCGGGTAATGACCGCTGTCGATGTCGACGAGATCCGAGTCGTTTGGATTTAGACGTTTTCAGAGTAATATCTACTCAAGCATGCTTGATATGGTCTTTCTTGATTAGTGTACAAGCTTGCTGAAAATATTTTATCAGTCACAATTTATATTGCTGTAGGTTTTCTAAAAAAATAAGTTGGTTTTTGCTTTCTAATGTATGTATATGATCGTTTTTTGACTTCATCGCCCGCATTGTAGAGTACAAGATTTAATTAGGCAGTGTCTGTCGACGATGTGCCTCACACAAACGCTTAAACACAATTAAAATGACATTTGGGTACAAAACTGTGCTAATTGTTTAATGTAAACGTTTAAACAGTTAGTATTTTAGTTTTTAGGCGTTCAAAGCAACTTAGAATTATTTTTATGCCATTAAAAGTTAAGGTCAGATACATCTATCCTCTATTTAATATAAATCTATCGCTAATAGGAATTTTTTGGGATTTGACTCGTGTTAAAGTGGATTATTGACAAATTCATTAAACTTAAGTCGGAGCAGTGATAACTCTGTTTCATAAATTATTCACTGACAGTAATATTACCAATCTTTCGTTCATTCTGCAAATTATTCGGGTTCTGGTTATCCCGATAATAGGTCGAATATCTGTGCGTAGACATTATTCATAGTCGCTCGTGAGATGAACGAAAAGTTCAGAAATATCTACATGTATATACAAAGAATTAATGTTTACTTGGCATGTCTTACGGCCTAAGTTTCTACAGTTCAAATTAAAGTGTCTCATAGCTTTATTTGTTACTAGTTTGCCACACCCTTCAGACAATGTAGCAATATCGCTATAAACCTAAATAGGTGTGGCTTCCGCAGTCGACCCATGCAAGGGATAATTGGATTATAGTTCTGTGTTAATTACATTAATTTGCTTCCGATTGTCTTGCGTGTAGTTTTGTACGTGAATATAAAATGTTAATCATTTCTTTCGTAATAAAGGCTTTTGTAAAAGGTGAAATTATCTATCCATTTTATGGTGAATCCAAAAATTGTCACAAATCTCTCTGTAAATATCTTTAAAGTACTAATAACATTGTACGATAAAGATTTCATACAACTAAAGGACGATCACATGTTCCCTTATAGAAATTGGCCAATCAAGACATAAATAAATCAGGAAAAAATTATCTAATTTTGCATAGAGATTTTTAGTAGACCTATGGGAGCAGTAAGAAGATGTTTTGTTAACTCCACTCGTAAGAAGGTCAAAAAAAGTCCACAAAATCGCAACGAAAGCTGTTCAAGAATAAAATTTTGATTTGATATAATTTTGTAGAGCAACTAAATTAAAGCCGTATTTCCCCGAAGATTTTGCCGGAATCAATCAAAATGCAGATTGATTTCAAGCCTGAAAAACGAATCACGGCGACCGCGGAATACTAACGAAATGTTATACAGATACAGAGCCGCTCTAGACAGAAAGTTCTATTTTTATAGAATTTAGACTTTTTTGAAATGATTTTAAAGGTATACAAATACACCTAATCATACATTTCCATTAATCTCAGGCTATAGTGGGAGGTCAGAAGAAAAAGTCTGCGTAAAAAATATACTTACGATAAAATGAAAAAAATAAACCTAAAAAGCTCAGAGATGCAACCGATGATACCGTTGTAAAAACTCTGCGTGACCTTTTAACATCAGTCTACTTACTTTATACAAAAAGATCGTACAAATACTTGGCACATTGTACCTACAAGGTACAATAGGTACAATGGTATTAATATCAACCAACACTCGTTATTTGTTTATTAATTGGATAAAATTACAAATGAGGCGCTTTACAATACATAGGTATATGAATTTATTTGCTTTCGACATATGATGCATTTTCCACACTCTATCATGTGGTAGAACAGCTAAGTATTGACTGAAGAAAATTTGATAAAGTTTCAAAAAAGTATAGTGACAAACCTTTAAAAAAATTGTTGAAGCACGATTCTCTATTTATAATTATGATTTTTTGCCAAATAAAGCCTCTTGTCGAAGGTAAAAAAAATCTCTGTGTAACCTAGCTCGAATTGGTTCCGAACAATCGCTCTCGTTTTGAATACAAATGAAACAAATCGTTGTATGCAGTGTATTTCATCCCTAATGCCGGGGAATACAGTCGTGATTCCCTTGATGAGAGGAGCAAAGTCTACCAGGTGTGAGCCTATGAGTCATCGATCATTGACTCTCGTTACCAGTGGCACCGATAGCGTGGCCATACGTTGTAAAAGTAGTGGAACGGTCGTAAAATATCACCAGTGACACGTCACTATGTCATTACTATGTACGGAAGAACGAGAATGAAATTGTATCCCACTACATCACTAATCATTACTACTCTCTTATGTACGTAAATAATGCCAAAATTCTAACGTCGTCTTATTGATTTTCACTATACATAGGATACACTGTTGAAATATGTATGTGTCTGTCTGTAACCGTATTCGGTTACTGTGTGCGTGTAATCCGGCAAGAATGTTTATCTCTCTCTGTAATTTTTGAATTAAGCATACAACTTGTAGGTGCTAACGACCACAATAATATAGACAGACGACAATAATATAGGTATTATAATTATAATACGATTGTCCCGACTAAACGTATGTAGCGTGGACACCAACTAGCAGCGCGTTGCCAACGACAAACATAGTGGCACATTCACCATTCAGACGTCCAGGTTTCTTTGTTCTGCTTCTATTATGACTTTTAGGGTTGCAATAGTTAGGTTTGCCCTATTTAGGAATCAGTTGGATGTATGCCCGCGATTGCCACGTTAGCGATTTGATTTTTCGAAACCAAGTAGGTACATTATAATCGAGCAGCATATTTTCGGTAGAAAATAATTATTGTCGGCATCGGCCAATTAATATATCCAAAATTGAATACACATGAACATTGAACTAAATGCATTTCTGATTTAACGCTGAGTATTCCGCATTCAAATATTACAAACTACCGGACAAAAATAATTTGTTTTATATTTAACCCAGCAATACACATACGAAAGAGTTTCATCATAGACCTTAAAGGTATTATGGTATTGGTAAGGCTTCTTGGTAGTAAATAAACAAATATTAACGAATCCTTTATTATTGCAATCAGTACACCCGTTCTACAAGGATGGGCATTCAAATTAAGCAAAACTGGGTCGGGTGGTGTATTATGTTAAAATGTTATTCGATTATGGCCCCGAAGCGCAGCTCCACATTTAGCTTAATGTGGCTTATAATTGATGTGCTTTTAAAATTGGATCGTGCAGTTTTAGACTAGAAAATTAAGTTCTGTTGTTAATAAGATAACGGATGTGTTGATTGTGACAAAGTAGCATATTATTCTGTTTTGTAGATATAAGTAGTGCGTCTATTTTGAAATAAAAGACAATGCATTAGTAAAGAATCGAGGTCTTTTGACTGCGGGAGATGATATACGAACCCTAGGACGAACGCACTTCTTTTTATTCTAATTGTCAAATTACTTTATAGTCTTTGATCGTAATGTATTGTCAAACTTAGTGTATGTCTAGTTAATTAAACGTTGTTAAAAAAATAAACGTTATTAAAAAATTAAACGGTATTAAGATTACTTACTATTGTACTGACGATTTCATAAAATTTCACGAACATCCTTTGAGTTTATTCGATTGACTAGCCCTTAATGTCCGGTAATTAAGTTTTTAAGTATCCATCATTCCAATGAATGGTATATCGTAGATAATCTCGCCAGAGCTCAAACCACGAGGCAATTAGAACGAACATCGAACGTTTTTGTACTCATTAACAAAGAGCCCACGCTTCCACAGATAACAAAAATGCACGAAAGAACAAGTACGTAATTAGCATTGTCGGCCATTTTGAAAAAATAAATCATGTTCTCCGGTCGATTGATGCAACGTGGTTATAATAATAATTTATTTAAATGTCTTAGATTAAGAAAAGCTCTAATAATCATATTTAATTAAAACCAGCAATTTTTTCGTTTGATATTAGATAAATATCATTTACTCCAGGGTTGTGACAATTTCTCAGCCTGGCGTTGATGAAGAGCACACACAAAAGCATTTTTCTTTTTGTTAAACGTTCTCTAACATTTTTTGTGTAGTTATTGAGAAATCATAACTTTGTGAATTAAATTATTGTGGAAATTGAGAAGTAGAAACGGGGAAAGTTAAATACGTTTACCGGAAGATGATTAAGAATGAATCATTTTAAATTCAGGAAGGGAAATTAAGATTGCTCTTCTACGTTATTTCTGGACTATAAGGAATGTTAAGTATGACGGGGTATACTGAAGTGGCGAGCTCCTCTCGCCTACGTATTTATGGACCATATTTGAAGTGTACACTTTTTTACTTAGGGTTCCTTTCTCATTATATAATGGCTTAGCTATCGACTCAGTTACCGAAAAGTTAAGAAATCGCTACAAATATAGTCTATCCGCTTGTCAATAACATTATAACTTTTGACAGTCGGACAGACATTTATATACGGGTGGTAGTATTGTATTAACATTAATAAATGGTTACAGTAACGGCTCTTGGAGAGAAAATAATAAATTCAATTAAAAGATCACACACGCGCTCATCAACGGAGATTTCTGTTGACTTTGAATTGTGTATTTTAAACATATGAAGCACACGTTAAGGTAATCTAAGTCTACTACTACGCTACTTAAATCTTCATCTAAATAAAATATAGAAATATCATATATTCTAAACTAAAAAACTCGAAATCGTATCTTTCCAATTCACTATATTCAAATTCACAGCGACTGCTGATTTTCGAGGTACATCAATTAAATACTGCTTGTTCAACACGGTACGGAATCCTCAAAACAATAGTGGGGCTCAGCTATTGGTCGCTTATTTTTTGTCTTTGGACCTCACACGAGCCCAACGTCCTTGAAACGCCAAATGTACTCGTATATTTGACGCCACATGGATCAAATAGCGGTTTGCTTGCTTCTGTTTTTAGCACTAAAATATTTTTTTCGTTTTATAGTTTGCTACCTCGATATTGTATAAAGAACCACGTGCAACCACAATTGAATCTATGTAAATTCGAACATAACTTCTTAGTCCCTGGTAACTGAGATCTTTAAATTTACAGTTATATTACTTTTATTTCTATTTACTCGAATTGTAGTTAACATTTTTTGGTTACAACATTAAGTTTTGTCGACTTTCTCTCAGCCTGAATATTACCGTCTTCAAAAGGAAGTGTCGACACAGCTTAACGAAGTCGAAGTGTTTGTAACTTAAGATGCTCACAATGTGTCGGTTATTCAAAATACGTTCTACGGAGTGTAACCGACTGGAGTACGGATCCTGAATACAAATAACTTAGCTCACGATCGGAAATTGTTCTATTAGTTTGTGTTAGTTGACATTGACGGATGGCGTGTGTGTGCTAAGTAGTGACTGTGCCTAGTAGTTGATCTTAATTCAGATCTTGCCTGTTAGTATTCGGTACTGAATCCACGAATTATTTAATGTAGAACATGGTACATGTTATCGATCATCACTTACTTAGTGTATGTGATTCAATGATTCATTCAACGAACGAATGAATGATAGACATTTAAACTCATCACATGAACAGGCAGGCAGGCAGGATTTATTTAAAAAATATATGTTGGACTACAATGTAATACATGAATCCCTAATAACTAAAAAATGTGATATCAAAATAATCAGTCATCAGATCTCATCTCTGCCCGTCATAGTTTTCCAAAAAGATCCGTCTCCATAATAAAATCACCGTCGGCATCTTTGTGACGTAATCATGGGGCAGTATAAAAAACAAACGAGTACCTTCCCTAACAGAAGGAATGCGCGTGCCATCACGTATAGTCCTGAGGGATATTAGAGCTTTGAAATCGGCGTAACTGTTTTTATCTACCGTAACTAACTGCCGAGCGTTCCGAGGCATAGACAAATTCACAAATTATGTTTGGAATTGGAACTATTTTACACAATTCAGCAATGATGGAAATTATCGTCTGTTAAGATTATAACATATTATTAATAATATGTAGAAATAAAAAAAATATATAATCAAAAGATTACATATCTTAGATGGTCCAGGGGAAAGTCAGAGGACTTGTACGGAAAAAAACTTGGATGATTCGGTAAACATCCGTAACAAAGTTTTCTATAGATATAATCATTACTTACTAATTTAAATATAATGTTGTGGATGAGATGTAAGATGTAATCTTAATGCTTAACAGTAATCTGCTACTACATTTATTACGTACATTAAAAAAACGGACTTAACGCAATTGCAATCGTAAGGAATTTGGGTTACGCAATCTTCACACTTTTTTTGTATTTTTACAAAAGGCAGAAATACAATTACTAGACGCGGTGAACTGAATGTCGCCTGTAAACTGAAATTTTTACCTATAAATTCGCGTCCTAATCTTATCTTGTGTATCGTTTAATGTAATTGCCGTCGACGCACCCGAATTTAATCCTAACATTATCTGAACTAATTTTTTGTTTACGCCTATCAGCGGTTTTGAGGTTAATACGTTTGCAAATACGATAATGGGTAGACGTGTTTTTCTAATACTAACGATATAGAAAATTTCACAAGTCTACGCAAATCAGTGGGCGGTAGGCGCTTCGAGTGTACACCAAATATAAAGAAGTTATTTAGGACTTATGACTAACAAAAAGTGCACAGTGCAAGAAAACAAAGTGAACGTTAAACGTTTAACTAAGAGTAGATGTACCAGGATGCCGTCAGCGCTAAACGTTGGCCCATTCAGCCAGCCAGAGTGGAGCGACTCGAGCGACTCTACCGAGCCAGGCCCACTGCCGCAGCTGGGCTACTTTGTGCCGGTTAGGTACAGATGTGAACGCCGAGAATCGACGCATCACGTGTGTCGGAGAAACAAAAGGTATACTTAATTAAAATACGAATGTGAGTTTGTTTATTGCCCTTCCACGCCTAAATACTCAACCGGTCATCGTGAATTTTTCCTACATTGTCAGGAGTACATAAAAGATCGAAGGATGTCTCTTAACCAGTAATATAGTTATAAGTTCTCGTATATGGCCGTCTAATTTAACGCGAACGAAGCCACGAATTAGAGTTAAGTCTCCAAATTAAAATTTATAAAAACAGTATTACCACATTCGTATTATATTACATCATTAATAACCAAAAGCCACATCTCTCCCTAATTGGATTCCATTGCAATTAAACTTTTTTTACGTTAAATGTTAGGTTTCAAAATACCTGTAAGCAGGTCACCCAGCCGCATAATGAACCATTTTTTATTCCTATTTGGAATTGAAAAAGCTAGATTATGGGTCGTCTATTCAAATTTAACCGCCGCATAAAATGAGGTCTAAACGCGGTTAAGCGATTTATCATGCTTTTAACATTATTACTTCAAGAAAAATAGAGTAGAATTTATTTTGGCACGTCACATAAAAATATCAACATGAGAGTGTAATTCTCATTTTAGGTCTTTGAGTGTAATTGTAACAGGCATGTAACATGTTACGCCTAAAACAGGTACTGACGTTTTCTCCAACCCAAGAAGACACTTAAATGTAGTATTTCAATATTTAGGTATTACATCAGTGTCTTTAAAACTGGTAAATTGTTTAGAATCAATAAACATAGATTTATAGTGAGTGATTTAAGAGTATTTTTCTTTTATTTACCCCGAAATTGGTACTGGTATGCAATGATATAGCTAACTTTTAATTAACTACATACAAACTAATTATTACCATCTACTGAATTTACCATCTTAATATATGACGAAATTACCCCTAAAATATTAATAACTATTATATAGCTTCTCCAGTATTAAAAAACTGAGACAACTCTAGAAATTCTTTGTCATTTGTATGCCCACACACATAAGAGGGGTAACTTCCGCAATTAGAACTTTCAGCGAGACTATTTTGCTTCAGTTATGAAAAGAGTAACAAGAATGCTAGTATTTGTTAGGTGGGTAGCGCCTGAGCGTAAACATCTCTGAAGTTTAGATAAAGGGGATGTATTTTGATGAACTTGTACATGATTCTAACTACTCAATTTTCTAACTAAAAAAATTATTAAAATAAATAACGCTAACGCTTTCACACTCATAGCCCCACATAGGATTCCCTGTGTCGTGGGTGCCATGGACAACACACAAAGACAACAACACAAACATTCAGACCGAACCCAGGACCCTTCGAACGGCAGTCCGGCATGGTGACCATTGCGCCGTACGGATCGTCATGAAAATGAATGAATGAATGAAAATTACTACTTATGATTTGAAAATGGACAGACTTGTTCTCCTTTGACTTCGTTAAAAACAACATTAAAGTGGCACTATAATATTTACGTATTAACATATAAGGTATCGTATCTACAACACTGCTCATCTCATTATGTTTTTTTTTTTCGAACCATCCGTAGAGCCTTTAAATTGTATGGTCCGTCAATGAACAATTCATCTTTCGACCGTAAACACAATTTCTGCATTACAACAGGAGTGTTCGAGCAGCTGTCCTCTGGTTTCCAACATCTTCAGAGGTAGCAACGCAACATTGTCGATCTCGGATAAAACTTCAATCCTGCAAATATCAAGGAGGACTGGAGGACGAATGGCTCCCTAGGAAAATAAAAATCTTTATGACTTTGAGTAGGAGAATTTAAAAAAATAATTATAACCATAAATAAAAAATAAAAAATAAGGTACATTCGATATTTTTCGACCGCTAGGCGATCTGTAGTTTTAATAATAATGTGTGTTCTCTCCACAGAGAATCTCCCCGATCGCGTCGCTCGGTATCACAATGCTCCTGCAACAGTATCTCAAGGCGGTCTTCGGCGGCTGCGTCACCTATGCCCCTGCCACCCCTCAACAACACCATGGAGATGTATGTGGAGCCGGTCGTCGAAGATGTAAGTACTTAAGCTATCTTTTTGTGCACACGGCACAGTGTGCACCTTCAGATTACTGTAATTTATTTACCACTTTTTCACATTGCTTATCCAACTTGCACTTTAAAAGATTTTATACGGAACTTTAAAAATCAATTTGTCTCGTCCGTTACGGCTAAGAATTTGGCCCTAATTTGAAATGAAGCGCCTCCTACGTGAACAGAATATTGATAACCATAAACGGTAAAGTTTTTACTTCGTTTCAAACAAGTGACATAAATCTCAGAAGATTACTAGTGAATGTGAAGTCCTTTATTTCTTGAATATGTTAACTAGTTCTGAAATTATTATCAGATCTCAAAGTGTACCAATAAAGGCATTTAAAACGTTTTATTACCTTCCTTCATCGCCACAAGCTTTTAATACTGCCATAGGCATATACAAACATAGTGACTAATGTATCTGTACAATTATCTGATACTTATAACTTATTTATTATTATATTGTACTGAAGAGGACATTGGACAGAGTTTCAGATTTCAGATTCTTGCCTGAATTCGATCACTTCTCTAATTCACTGCACGGTAGCGCGCTAATACCGTTAGACCGAAACAAACTAATAAAGACGTAAACATACAAGAAATTAGTTAACGTGTTAAAGGCTCGAAACCTGAACTAGGTTAACAACGTAACGCAAACCATTAAAATTCAACGTCGGTAGAACACAAAGCCACACTAAACCATAATGGAATGTTTATTGCCATAAACAGCATTAAAAGTCCAAAATCGTTTGTACCGAATTTATTGTTATTTCGAATCCCAACCGTATAATCACATTATATTTATTGCCAACGTTCTTTTCCGCTTTTATTTCCGACTTTTGATCATTCCTGCAACAACGATTTTTGTAATGTTGGGAGAAGAGAAAGAAAAGAAATAAGAAAATACAGTATGTATTTGTATTGAAAACAAGCGTGAAGGCCACCTAATATTATGCAGCTCATAAGACGCTAGAAGATAGATATATAGTTAAATCAATGGCGCCCTTGGTCATAAAAATACACACGGGATATTCGCTATTAAGCCCCATGTTTTGACTGTCAATTTTGTTTATCTGACTAGAATAATGTTTGACGTCATAATTTACTCACAAAACTGGTCATACATCAAACTGTTCGTGTTTGTACTTGTCGAGCACTTTTCTCATGGATTTTGCTATTTGCTCCGGTCGGCTGTAGAAGAACTTGTGTTGGCTGCTCCCGTCTTCGTTGTAAATGTCCTGGTCCACAAGGCCGTTTGGGGAGATGAAGATAATCCTTTAATTGTATAAAGTGTGTAATTAGTGCGTCAGGCCAGATTTAGAAGTGTTGAGGCCCTACAGTAACGAATCAGCGGAGTCCTAGGCTAAAAAAAGGTCCTCTACTACTGACCTCAGCTCATCTCCTGCATTT
>DWNJ01001614.1:0-11710 GCA_018250275.1 Udranomia eurus
TTTTAATTTTATTATTATTAATAATTATTAGAACAATAAATATAAATAATGTTTTACTTTTTATTTTTATTTAAGATAATAATTTTATTTTTATTTTCTTACGGTTAATTTTATATGTTAGTACATTTTAGTTTATTTCAGTTGTTAATATTTCCACAATATAAGAAAACACGTACAACAAAAATGAAGTATCATTCACAATTTAATCAATAGGTCCATTCGACTTATCCTAGTATCTAATAATCTTTATCTCGTGATTATGATTCTACTATTGTGGTATACAACGCCATCTAGTGCACCAGAGGAAATCAGTATCAATGCCATCTAGCGACGATTCATTGTTGTTGTTGGACTAGTTGTACAATCATAGTATACTCACTTCACAAATGTCCCACACGGGGCAGCACAGTAAGAAAACTTCAAGTTCAAACAATTCCCATTCAGGTTTACTTTGAAACAACTTCTACAAATTTATAACTATCGCCACAGCCCAAAATTATTTCGTAGGTTTAAAATTTATTTACGTATTGTCGGTCTGTCTTATAATGTCTTTGTAAAAACATTTCAAGATTAGGAAAGAAAGTTATTTTTTTTACGTCAGGAAATCCCCACGGATACCCTTCCGCCACTGGGTCGGCGAAAGAGTTATGTGGGACTCGAACCCACCAAAACCTGACGGTGTAATGACAAAGAAATTATTCTATAGGTATAAAATATTATACAACTTAATTTTTTTGAATTATCAAAAAAATACGGTCGATTTTTTACGATCTCTAGTAAGTATAACTTATCATAATGATTAAGGAAATAGGATATATTAAAATATATATCCACCGCAAAGTCCCAAGTAGGCATTTAAAAATATGCTAAAACAAAGAGGAAAAAGAAACAGATATCTACCATACAGCACACATCAGGTTTTTAATAAAGTATCACGAAAGTATTATTAGTAAGCCAGTGTTTTTCAACCTTTTTGAATAACGCGATGCCTTTGTAAGTTAACAACTGAATTAAAACTGAATTCTGACGATACCTTAGACATAAGTAAAATTATGCCAGTATTTCTGAAAACTACTTATTTCTTTCTAAATGCTATTTTGATAAGATTATATATATGTATTAAACAAGTCCAATGAAAAGTAGTAAGAAATTGTTTAAAATAAATGTCACATTTCTACTATGTACATTCTTGTATAAGCCTCGCGCTTAATTGATTCCTGGGGCAATGGCGCGGTGTGGGATTTCCACTATATTAAATATCGCGAAATGTCATTCAGGCGTAACGAGACATTTCTTTGACGTCAAATGTTACCACTCCTACTCCCGCACCGGTCGCATACCTCACGAACCTACTGAGTTAAGCGCGAGACCCATAGTACCTACAAACGTTTATTTTATTTTTGTTGTGTACGTTAAAGGTGATAAAACCTTTTATGGTTCGACTCCGGCGGAACAACGCCACATCTATTTCTGTCTTATAACAGCAGTGTTCTTGCTGCTGTGTTGTGGTTTGGAGTGCGTGGTCAGGGGGATATACTTAATAATAATGGGTTGATTACAGATGTCCACGGGCGGCAGTAACCATTTATCATCTGGTGGACATCATGCACGTTTGCTACCTTAAAATAAAATAAAATCCCCGTGCCCACCAGTTGAGATACACTGAATTAGGTCATGACATTAAAATTTACTCACTGTAATCACATAGAATCATATAAATAACACCCACACCTCAAGCAATGACACCTGCCATTTATGATCATCATCATAGTCGAATATATCATAAGAAATGTAAGGCCCGTTTCTTGTATAGTAAAGAGAAACAATTTATATTAACATAAGTTTCCATAAATTATCTTTGTTTTTTTCGTCAATGAAAACTGTTCGATACAGGGCAATGACCATCCCAGGATGTAAGTGAGTTGAACTCAAAATGTACGGTTCAACATATCTGGGGGCACGGCAGTGCCACCGCCAAGTCGGCACGTACCATACTTTTCTCGAAGCAGTTCAGGCCATTTTCGAACCCCCTATAACTTCGTTTAGAATAAAACTACAGTAACGCTAGTGATGCTTAGCATAATTTTACTTTCTCTAAGATCTACGAAAAATAAATGATTCGTAAAAAACATTAGTCCAATTTAAGTAAGACGAGTTTATAATTGATGAAAATATTTTAAATCATTTCAATCAATTAAAATATTTTTATATAAATGCTGTCCTGTAAAATGTTAATTTTGAGTTGTTAACACAGCTGCTACTGCATCTGTCGTCAGTGCTAGTGACATGTAGGTAGGTAACCAGGTCCCTGTAGTAACAGGACCTAACGAACTATGGTACGGTACGGTATCTCCTGCCTGTCGTAAGAGGCGACTAAAAGGGGGCTTTCGTGGTCGGTACGATAAGAGTGGGAGCTCGCCCAGTCCAGTTCACGACCCCGAGAAGGACGTCGTGGTCGGGTCGTTGTGGGTGGCCTCACAAGGGCGTACACCAGGATGGTGTTGGATCGAGCCATCGCGTCTCTCTAGAGTGCCTGATGAGGCGACGTGCTGGCAGATACTCAGGTACCCACAGTGCCGGGTACCGGGTAAGGATATCCCAGGGCCAGTATAAATTGACCTACGTTAATACCTAACGTAGCTTAATAAAATGTTGACAGTCGGTCGACGTAAAACAGCCTCATGCCAATTAAGTAAGCGACTTGATATTTTTTTGAGACCAAGACGATTCATTTCCCGCGCTGATCGGTCGTGTGCATGTATTGATACAACTTTTTAAAATTACTACTTATCGTAAATATTTAAATTAGTTAAAGCGAATTATAATGTTTCGGACAATTCTCTGTCTGTTTATAATTATCCAGAAGTGTAAATGTGCTACATATCATTTAGATGGTAAGTGTAATTATAGAAAACTGTAAAATAGTTAATGACTATTTCGCGTGAAAAATCCGCCATTTTTTTCAAATAGATACCTATATACACAATACCTATATACACTTGGGTATTAAGACATATACCGATAGCTGTCGAAATCCGCCCAGCCGTTTGGAAGATACAAGGTAATAAAGAAATTTAGAAAAACCAAAGATACGCGTGAAAAACATAACCATTTCTTTGGGGTGGGGTAAAAAGAATTAAGACAATTCGAAAGGCAAAACACGGCAGGTTTTAACGATCTCGTCAATTCAGATACGGGATTTTTAAACTAATAAATCCTCCCACAAATATCAACGAATATCCACAACACGACTGATGCACACAGTTGCATTTTTTATATATTCAATGTTGCTACCCCTATGGGTAGGTAGGTATGGTTGGTCTATACCAAACCCAAAGCAATGAGTCAAATAAGTCTTGGGTTGATTACAGATGTTCATGGTTGACCGCTCACTATCAGGTGGACTGCATGCTCGTTTGCTCCCTCCCAGTTATAAAAAAGCCATATATCGCCCCGCGTTCGGACAGTATTTCTTTCCAATTTTTGACTACATGCGTCACATCACGTTGCATAAGAAATATGCAAGGAAAAATAACTTTAAAAGAAATACTGGCACATTTTATTTTACCCTCCTGATGACCTAAATTGACTCAGATCCGATCGTTTCTGATGACCGTCCTATTGTGCCCATTTTTCTTTCCAAAAGATGCTAACTCTGTTTAGAGCTCAGGTAACGTAAGTGTTCATGAAATCGTTTCAGAGTCACAATACGATCGCATGCCGCCTCTGTTTGGACTGGAGACCAACTACGACAAGTGTTTGAGGCAGGAAGGCGGTGTGTACTGCGTGGCCAAGTTCGACCTCACAGCGGACCCTCATAATGAGCTGATTAACTTAATACGAGTAAGTACAACTGAGTATGTGAAAATGGGCCTCTCGTTCGAAAATCTTTGGAATCTTTAGCGCTCCCCCGACTCGCACTTGGCCGATATTTTACTAACTTTAATTTGCACTTCAATCTAACCTAGACAAAAAAACTAAAGATTTCATATTAAGATAAACTTGATAGTTATAAATTTTGTTTCATTTATTTTATAAGTAAAGTTACCATATTTTTTTTATTCCAGGAATACACGACACACGAAATTAAGCATTACAATCACACGTACATTGATAGAGCCATATGTGTGACGCAATCTTGTAAAAAAAACATCCAAAATAGAACCTTACATAAAATAGCGGACCTAAGTAAAGTCCTTGAGGAATGCCAAAACAAAACTGTATGGAGAGAGTACGGGTTGAATGCAAAGCTAAGTCAAATCTATTCTTGTGATAGACAGGGCGATAGAGAACATTGGAATATGGGAGATTGGATACTTACTGCTATTTTAGTTTTTCTGTTAATTGTAAATGTTATCGGAAGCCTCTACGATGTTTGGTACAAGAAATATCATGGAGTTGAAAACGATAAAACTGGTAAGTAAGGAAGTAATAGTATCATTGTCCAGATATGAAGATAGTTATCACTGTATCAATGACATTATAAAGGTGGTAGAACTTTTTATGGTTCGGCTCCGGAGGCAAAACAACTACACATATTTCTGCTTTATAATAGTGATCTTGCTGCTGTGTTACGGTTTGAAGAATGGTGGGAGACATACTTAATCCAGACGTTCCAACTTGGTCCTCAGTAGTCAGTCAGGTAGCAACGCAGTCGATAACAGATGTTCATGGGCAGCAGTGACCAATTACCTGATTGTGGACTGCCTGCTCGTTTGCTACCTTTTCTACCTTTGCTAGTTATAAAAAAAAGTTATATTACTTTTTAAACAGCATCTATTCATCACAAAGTAATTTGATAGTTTAAGATTTATTTTGGAAACTAAAAGTATAAATACAAAAAAGTACAATTATACATACAAAATATTTTTTTTAAGTATACTCGTATGTATAATAGACAAAATTCCATATTTTGTGATGAAGACGTCAAAAAACAATTTTCGAGAGCTTACATAGCAAGCGTATAAGATACATCAAAATATTATACTACGGAAATGTATATCATAAAAAGGCCTACAAAAGGTATAGGGATAGCAGATATCTATAAGTGTATACTCGCTATGCAACCGATGAAAATCTGAAGCTAAGACTGTCAAGACTATGCTATACTAGACAAATGGGTTGCTAATTTAACGGAGTAGAGACTTAAAAACAACAATATAAAAAATATATCGTTAAGAGATTTTTTTATGTACTGGTACAACTAAAGATCATTAATATGTAACGTATCCATTTAAACCTGCGATGGAACGTCTTGAAAAAGTGCATTCGCCAAAGATTCTCATTTTTTTGCATTTTACGTACGTATGTATATGTTACGTACGTACAAGCAATGCCGCGGCGCAAAATTGTACACAAAACATATTTACCTGTCAGCATTATTTTTCCATTCTCCTAATTAAAATTGCTGTCTACTAAACAGACATTAATGACAACGTGACAGATGTTTAAACAACAGATTAAAACTTTAACATATTTTTTCAGACAGGCAACACTTATTATATACAAAAACAATGATGTATTTTAATTCTTATCTCACCTTATTATAATTTGTACATTTATGAGTGCGATTACCTGCCTTGCCACTGCTCATTTAATATAATGAGTAATAATGACCACTGTACAGGTTATTGTATGGGAAAAAAAATCTTTTTAATGATATAAGATCTTTGAGTTGATGGTTTATCGTCCTAATATGTCCTAATCGTTTAAAGTTTATCGTCCTAAGGTAATCCGTATTTATTGAGTTTTTCAATACGACGGAGTTGGCAGCAACTTACAAATACTGATGTCGATCCAAAATATGAGCGGCTGAGAGGTCTTCATGGATTGAAGTAGGTACAATGATATTAATTGCTTTCAATACTATACGTGTCCCACTGCTGGCCACAGTCCTCGCAAGAATTTCATCAGCAGTCGACGAAAGTTATAGACAGCAGGTCTATGATCTATGGAATGTTTTTCAATCCCTACCTGTAGAGTAGATCAAGGTTTAGTGACCGTCGTACACCTGTGACTACTTCCTATGGACATATATAACGATTTCTAATACAACAAAGATCTACATGAAATCCATAACAACACAAAGTTAGGTTTTAGCTACAGACCGAAATTCATTATAGCATAACGAATTATTTAATACATAACAACGTCGATTACCATGACCAACGTGGTGGCCAAACTTAAACGAGTAATGGCTGTAAAAAAAAATATTTCCGACTATTGGGCACGGACCTTTTCCGACCATCAGGGAAGTAAGACCACGCAGCTCCTATGCGGATTAGCCTGAGCACTGGTTAGTGGCCAACCACTTTAACTGCAGGTCTACAATCACTACAACTTTGAAATTAACCTAATATAATTTGATTTAGAAGCATGCCATTACATTCTTCATAATTGTAAAAAATATTGTTCTCAGATCCATAACAACATTCTTCATTGGGTTGGCGCATATCATGTGGATAGTTGGAACTGGTTTCACCGATAATCCAAGAGATTTTGAAATGGTAAAAGGAGCAGATCTCTGTCCCCCCATCCCGCAGCGTCGCCCACACCGCATTATTTTATTATTGCATTATTTTCTTTAGATTGACATTTATAAATTCGTTATATCTTTTGAATGGAATATCCGATTTTAATATTTTAAAAGTATTTTACAGGTATTGAAATGGTTCTTAATAAAATGGGATAAAGATTAATACAGAGGTATGAATGAATAATATGGTTTGATTGTTGTCAGCACTTTTATCAACTTTTAAAATGTAAAAAAGTAGTTATACGAGTAGTGGCGTAACTACAGTAGTTGGACATATGGTATCGCTGACTTTTTTTGTACATATTGATACGTTCTATAATACTGTAGAATATTATTTTGTTCTATCATCAATAATTTCCGCAGCGCTGGCGATGACAATTTTTTCCCACCTTGGGTTACATTATTGTATTTTTATTTGGGATCCCCTATTTTTTTGAAAATATAATATATTCTATGTCACTCAATGAAGATGCAGATTTCTAATGGTAAAATATTTTTTGGAATCGGTCCAGTAGTATTTGTTTGAAAAGATTACAAATATACATACAAAAACACAAATTATACCTCTTTATAATACTAGTTTAGATAACCTTTGCCTCTTCCAGAAATGAAGGATCTATTAGTCCAATACCGATAGTGAACTAATAAATGTTTGTGAACTGAATCTGAACTATATATTTTTATATGTTACAATACAAAGCTCTTATTTTAGGCCCACAGTAGAATACATTACCAGATCATCTTCAGTGGGATGGTGATCGTGCAGATATTCTTCGTCATATCTGGTTGTCTTCTGGCCTACAACCTGGAGGTGTTAAGAGAGACCTCTCGGCCTACGTTGCAACTGATACCGAAGGTGTTGTTCTCCAGATGGGCTAGGTATTAAATTCTACTTTTACATCAATAAGCAAAAAACCTGTTCCAATAAAAAAATCAAATGTTTATTCAGCCACAAGCATTCTGCGCTCCTGGACCAAGCATGACTTTTATAAGTATATCACTTTCTTCAAACAAGACCCCAGAATCTGACGAATCGTACTTCAATCATTATTTATTCATGTACCATAACCTTGAAACTAAATCAATGCATCTAGAAAATTATATATACACCGCCACACCTATTTCTGCCTTATAACAGCAATATTCTTGCTGCTGTGTGGTGGTTTATAGGGTGTGGTTAGGGAGATATACTTAACCGAGGCGTTCCAACTTAGTCCTTAGGAGTAGCAACGCATTTGTGGTCGACCTAAGAAAGAACTTCCATCCTGTTTTGGGTTAATTATAGACGTCCATGGGCGGCAGTAATCGCTTACCATCAGGTAGACTGCATGCTCGTTTGCTACTTCCCAAAGAGTGTTTCTTCGTAAAATAGGCTTACTCCAGCCAACGGCATCATGATCCTCTTCACGGCCACCTGGCTCCGACACCTCGGCTCCGGTCCGCTGTGGACGTCGAAGGTGGTAAGCGTCGCCAACGACTGCCGAAAACACTGGTGGCTGCATCTGCTCTACTTCAACAACTACGCGAAGGAGGATAAATTTTGCGCTGTTCATAGTTGGTGAGTTTTGAGTAGCACAAATGGTGGGACCATTAATCCGTCTACAATCTACCTTAACCATGAGTTCTCTTTTCTGAAATACATATACTCGTATCTGCACTAGTTCTGTAGCGCTTCTTAGAAAGGTATATTTTAAATAAACAGAAACACCACAAATGGTAGAAATGCCACCGAAGATTTACCAAATGAGCTTCACAAATATCAAGAAGTTCTACATTAGGGTATATTAATTAGTAGAAAAAATATGGTAATTTATTTTATTCTCCACACTTTACACTTCTTTTTTACTTTACTCAGGCATGTCGCAACTGAGATGCAGCTATTCACAGTGGGGGTGATAGTGTGTATAGCGACGATGTCCAGAGGACGGCAGATGGCGCTGGCGGCGCTGACGTTGTTCGGTATGCTGGCGCCGGCGCTGCACGTGTGGCTGCAGGACCTGGACGCGTTAGTGCTGCATAGACCAGAGTAAGCATCCTATTTGGCGGTACTTTGTTTATATTCTGGCTTAGATCTTGCGATCAGAGGAACGCTACACGTAAAATTTGCTGTAAATAATTTAGAATCTACACTAGCGCCTCTGCGGAAAAAATGGCGACCTAGTTTAAGTAAGTGTCATTATTTTTTTTAGCTACACGGCAGATAGGCACTTCGATTCCAACATTACGCATTTAAATTCAAGCTCCGCATTCGTTATATCTTAATGTTAAGGTCAGCTTTGATAGCCATAGCCTTTCACTTGATCGGACCAACCGATTTGTCATTTGATATATATTTTAAAATCTGTCAATTTCCAGATTCTATCGAATGTTCGATAGCGACACCTATCGGTCTATGCACGTTCTCGGCCACAACAACATTGCCTGTCACGCGATTGGTATGCTCACTGGCTTCCTGTCGTACTACTGCGTGAAAAAGAAAATTGAGTATTCAAATAGTCAGGTAAACCTTTTTATGGCTTACTTTAGAATTCTGCGTAATGCATAAAAATGAATTCCATTGTATGCGAGCGTGGGTAATTTTCGGATTACGTGTTAGATACACGGATTCGATACATGGATAATAATAAAGATGCAGTTGCGAATACTATTTCTATTTTCCATAACAACAAAAGTGCCGATGCACTGCACATGCACTGCATGTGGCAGTATGGTCTTTTTGCTGGAGTCCTGGAGGCTTTTTTTAAATTTATTAAGGTAGCAAAAGAGCACACAGACGCATACCTCCTTTTTTTATAACATTGAGGTAGCAGACGAGCATACAGTCCACCTGGCGGTAAGTGGTCACTGTCACACTGACAGGACCGAAGTTCTTTCTTAGGTCGACCATAAATCCGTTACTTCCCCTGAGGACTAAGTTGGACCGCCACGATTAAGTGTGTCTCCCTGACCACGCCCTTCAAACCAGAACACAGCAGCAAATCCTATCAAACTCCTGGTTCGATTCTTCTTTGTCCTTGTCTCTATCCTTTCTTACTTTCCAGCTTTTGAAATACCTGACCTGGTGCGTGCCTGTGGGAATTATTGGGCTGTTGTTATCAGGAAGTTTCTTCTACATTGATGGAGACCGACCACACGTCATCATCCGGAGTACGTACGCCGCCTTCCAACATCCCACTCTAGGAGTACTAACTGCCTTCCTGGTGTTAAGCCTCGTCTTAAAATTTGAAAGTAAGCCGCTGATAAGAATCGTTTGTACAGTATGACAGAGTCCCTTGCTTAACATAACAAATGTATGCATACGCGGTTGCGTCCATAAATAATTTATTTCGGTGTATTTCATTATCTCACGACATTTCGCAAGCAATGCCATCTAGTTTGCACACATGGTACTAAGCCGTAGGAACTTGATAGATCTGTTCTACAACCGTAAAAATGTAACAAATTTAAAATAGAAAAATCCGGCTTAAATAATTAACTAAAAGAGTAAAATGTATAATAACAATATACACATTCATTTTAAAATTTTAAGGTGCTATCAGCGGTGACAAACGATGTTTTGTAGGTTTTTCTATAGTGTTTGTTTGTCCACACCCGTAATATAATAGTAATATAAAGTGAATTCTTAAAGAATCTATACACAGTGGTTACGTCTAATATCGGTCAAATACTTCTAGATCTGCTTGGAGGTATCCTAGAATGGCGAGGATGGTTGGTGACCAGCAGACTGTCGTACAGTGTCTACTTGCTCCACGTCAATATTATCCACATTATAATCGGATCAAGGACCCAGTTGGGTCATGTGTCCTTCTTCCAAGTGGTGAGAAAACATTTTTACTCGTCTCCAGTAGCCAACATTATTTTCAAACAATATATAATATTTTTTATAATTTAATTTAAAATATACTACGATTATGCGTCGGGGTGTTAAAATTTATATAATCTTTATAATCCAATTTAAGTTCCTAGATGTGATATCATAATTCCTTATTTCGGTAGGAGGCGCCTATGCATTTATGTATTGCAATATGCCGTCTTAGGAATAATTAATAACGATGGCTTTTGAATGCGCTAGAATAACCTGCTTGCTAAAAACGTTGCTGAGCACTCTCCCGTTGGGCAGGGAGAAACATCACGATTTGCATCAGAAGACTACACCGCCTTAAAGTCTAATAATTTAAATTATGTTTACAGATCTTAAACCACTTCGGGGTAGTGTTTTTTACTTTCATAATATCGATACCCTTCTACTTAATGCTGGAGGCACCAACGATGGCGTTAGTGAAGAATATAATGATCGCGGACACGACATACGTGAAACAAAAGAAGCATTAACGAAAGAATAATATGCTGCTGCATTATAATGCAGAATAAATGAAAAACTAAGCAATGAAATCCAAAAACGGTGGATTAATCAGAAATATGACAAAGTATATTGGATTTTTTGCAAATGAAACACTTTTGTCTTTTAAAAATAATGTTTATTATAAATTGAATATCAATTCTACTTTAAAAATATATAATCAATAAAATAACTTTTCGAAAACCATTCAGTATTTACTAAATTGATTATTCAATATTCAATTTAATAAGTGAAATATTAAATTCCACATTACCTGAACGAAAAAATTCAGAATGTTTATCGACAAGTAACAGGCCACGTGGTGGACGGCTGTTTCGATTTTAATTTGATACGTTCACAATTTTAAAGAGTCCCACTTAGTCTTTAGGGAGCGACTCAAGCAAAGACATTGACAAATTAACATACACTCGTACATAGATTGAGCACCAGTACCCACATAACATTCCATGCATGCTGACTTCCTTATAAGAATGGATTTGAGATAAAAGGTTAGTTGCATCAAAACAAAAGGTACGTAGCAAACGAGCATGCAGTCCATCTGATGATAAGTGGTCACTGCCGCCCATGGACATCTGTAATCAACCCAGGATAGGATCGAAGTTCTTTCTTACGCCGACCGCAGACGCGTTTCTACCCCTGAGGACTAAGTTGGAACACCTCCATTAAGTGTGTCTCCCTGACCACACCCTTCAAACAGAAAACACAGCAGCAGGAACACTGCTGTTATAAGGCAGAATATGGTATGGCGGTGGTGCCTAGACGAACCGTAAAAGGTTCTATCACCTTCAAAAAGTAGTAAGTGTATTTTAAAGAAC
>DWNJ01001615.1:0-11710 GCA_018250275.1 Udranomia eurus
GCTGCGGGGCGGGCCCGCGGAAGACAAACTTCAGTGAGTATCGTTGCTGAAAACATTTTGTGGCCAACATGTTTGACCACTTACCATCATGTGGACTGCATGCTCGTTTGCTGTCTTAATGCTACAAAAAACACATCGGCTATATGTATTATGCTGAGAATCACCAGTATGTGAGTTTAGAGAGGTGTGATTCCTATGCTTGACATTACTGTGGTGCGAACTGTAAATTATTACTTCGTTACATACTCATTGCTTAATTACTTATCGTCAGATATACATAGATTCTTAGATATTTATTACTTAATCACTTATTATGAGACACTTAATTGCACGTTACAATTCCTTCCAGGGTAAACGACAGGATAGTCTCCGTGAATGGAGTACCCCTGGAGAATGTGGAGTACGCAAGAGCAGTGCAGGTCCTACGGGACTCCGGCGCTACCGTGTCCCTGGTGGTGCGGAGACGAGCGCCCGCGCCGCCTCCCACCGCCCCCACGACTATCAAGCTAGCGCTAACAAGGAATGGGAAGAAGGAAGGTTTGTAATCAGGTCTTTGGCCATTGATAGGTGTTTACTTTCATTGGTATTAGCATACATCTCTCGTATAGTGAGGGAGAGTCCTCTCCATAACTTTATTTTCCTACTTTCTGAGGGATTACTCATAATATTTCGAGTGTGTGACTTAGGTATGTCTGTACTTCTAAAATTCTCATGTACCTTTGCATGTAACGTTAATTCGTTAAAATATGCCATAGATAACCTATGAATCTTATTTCAGTCTATACCAAACCAGTCTGTACCAATACCAACGCCATATCAAGATCAATCTTTTAAATAATTTTACATTCTTGCGAACCATTTATACAACTAGAGATTAGCTATGTGTCGATTTTATTGCTTTTTTCTTTTTTCAGATTTCGGCGTAGTCCTAGGATGCAAGTTATACGTAAAGGAACTCACGATGAGAGCGAGAGAACAGCTGAACCAGGCTGGTCAAGGTCTCTGCGAGGGAGACGTGGTCACACGGATCAACAACAACCCAGTCACAGATGCCATGACCCTCAAGGAAGCGAGGAAGCTTATAGAGTCCTGCAAGGACAGACTCAACCTGGTGATCACGCGGGAATTAATACGGGAAGAAACAGTCACGAATGGCAACTACCAGAATAATTATAATAGTTTAGGTAAGCTTCTGCGGTCTTGTTTCAATTTGGGTACTTAAAAAGAAGGATTTTGATAAGAGAAAAATAATACGAGAGAAATGGAGAATTCATTTACAACTCGAGAATAATATATATTTACCGTATATTATGTATGTTAACAGAATTTATTACAACAAATACTAACCCATAACATAGTAAAAGAATCATATTTTTAATCTAGTCTTTGGAAACCTTTTGCTACTCAATTTTATAAAATAGCAAATCCAAAGCAAAGTCACATCCCGACTATTCATATTTCCAGAAGCCCCAACACACGTGTACCCAGGCGCCGAGCCTATATCCTCGGCTTACTCCAGCAGTGGCCAGAACTTGTATGTAGCCGCACCAGTGCGAGGGGGCGACAGACGAGGCCCGGGGCCTCTTGAGAACCACGAACAGCCGCCCAGACCTCCACCTCCGAGAAACGATGGTAGAGTACAAATGACCCTGTATTTTATTATATAATAAGAAAAATATGGTATCTTTAAATTAGTTCGTTCATGAGATACGATTTAAATAATAAGCAGAAATGAACCTTAAAGTAACGAGAGATTTAATGTAATGGAAGCTTTAGCCTTTTGTAAACATCAACAACATAAGGTTTACAAAATGATCATAGGCTTGATGTTTAACAGTTTTATCAACCTTTATCATATTTTATATTACAGATTATTATAGCAGTAGAAGACAGTTGTACGAAGAAGATGGGATGACAAATCAAAGGAATAAGCCTCCGTAAGCATTTTAATATTATTAGCAACTAATCAGTTGTAATCAAAATCGTACTTAAGATAAAACATATTTCTTGTCTAAAAAATGTTTAGCGACACATTTACAAACCTAATATCAATTTTCCCCAGGAGTGAGCCAAGGCTGATAAGCTTCCAGAAGGAAGGTTCCGTGGGTTTGCGGCTGTGTGGCGGCAACCGCTCCGGGGTGTTCGTGTCGGGGGTGCAGCCGGCCAGCCCCGCCGCGCTGCAGGGGTTGCAGCCCGCTGATAAGATACTTAAGGTAAAATATTTTTTATCGTACAATCATTTTAATTAATATTCTATTTTCCATAAAATTGTGGAGTTGGCTCCAAGTTGTGTTTATATTGTGGATCGTTAAAAGAAAATAGTTTACAAAGAATTTCCGTGTTCGGACATCTTGTGCAAAACTGCAACATACGAGTATGTTTTTCAGGTAAACGACATGGAAATGAAGGGAGTGACTCGGGAAGAAGCCGTGTTGTTCCTACTCAGCCTGCAGGAGCGCATCGACCTCATAGTGCAGCACTCGCCCGATGAATACAATGCCGTGGCCAGCGGACAGATGCGTGAGTTTATATTACAATAGAAATAGTTTATTTAGATGTTCCATTTTTTTTAAAGAAAAAAAACATGTAGATATATACTAGTAATGGTGTTATCCCCTCCGGCTACCCTGAAAGGCTTGTGTTAGGAGTGGGTTCACGTTAATAGTGCAATAGGGGAGTGAGGATCGAACCCAGGATCTCTCGATCGTTAAACCGACACACTACCCATTGGGCTAATGCCCTTTATGTGATACGCGAAGTTAAATAAAATGAACAATAATATGTAATCTGATTTTCCAGCGGGCGATTCCTTCCACATCAAGACCCATTTCCACTACACGGAGCCGACGGACGGCGAGATGTCTTTCCGTTGCGGCGACGTGTTCCACGTGCTGGATACGCTGCACAACGGCACCGTGGGCGCTTGGCAGGTCTACCGGATAGGTGAGTGTTACAACATTGATTATATCACTAGCGGCTACAAACTTACAAGTAATTTCCGGGGGAAGAGATGTTGAATGGGTGGGTGCAAAATGGGTGGATTCGCTACACCATATGCACAAGATGTTGATTCGGACTTTTTTGTGGACAACAGAATTAAGGGGGAAAATAATCAAAAAGGTGAATGGAATGTTTTTGTATTTTATATAATTATTTTACAATTCTCAACCAATTTAAAGAGTGAAAAACATTGAATGCTTTTTGGGATAATCTTTTGAGGTTTTCGTTAATTGAAACGCTTTTATACCTGCTATAATAATTTGTCTTGCCATATATATTAATTGGTTATTTCACGTAACACAATGAAATCATGAGGGTAATCTTGTTTGCCATAAGTAAATCATTACAATAGACCAAAGCTAGCTTATTAGTTTAGCTATGACTGACAGTCATATCAAACTACACCAAACTAAAGCTCAATACAACCGGTCCAAGGCAACACACAAGTACAGACTACTGTAACAACTAAATCCCCAACAGGTCGCAACAACCAAGAAGTGCAGAAGGGTACGATCCCGAACAAAGCCAGGGCGGAGGAGCTAGCGACGGCTCAGTTCAACGCTACCAAGAAGGAGATGTCTGGCAATGATGGCAAACACAACTTCTTCAGACGACGTCGCTCTACTCATCGGAGGAGCAAGAGTTTAGGCAAAGTAAGTGATTATGATTCTGCCTTCCCTTCCCCAGCTATGGGAAGAGATCCCGAAGAGGAAGGGCGGCGGAAGGGGGCCATATTATTATCTTCTATTTTTATAAAACTAGTGACCGTTCTTTTACTGGATGATATTTGCTTAGTGTATAATAAGATAGAAACATAAAGCCATACTTATCAGTTAGCTAATGGCTATGGCTATTGGCTATGGCTTCCTTGTTATAAAATTACTTTTGTTTAAGTCATAGGAATTATACTTATAGCGCTGTCGTGAGTACCCTCACATTTGTGGTTTATAAACTGTACTTATGATGAAGGATCTCGAATAGGTCCGAAACTGTTCGGGCTATTCCGAAATATTACACGCGACTCAAACCGTTCATAAACTATATCACTAGGGATGCACGGCTAAAAATTCGGGTATCCAGTGCAAAAAGTATAGTTAATTAAGGTATTACGTTTGAAAGGCAAATGAGATGGAAGGGGAAGGAAGTGAATTGTTATCGAAGACGAATATGGCTAACATGTTAAATATCCAGAAAAATTAAAATAAAAGATTTATAGCGAAATTCATTATTTTCCTTGATCACGTATGTAATGTTTGTGTTACGAACCCCAGGAGCACTGGGACGAGGTAGTGCTGTCGGACAGCATCAGCAAGTTCCCGGCGTACGAGCGCGTGGTACTGAAGCAGCCGGGCTTCGTGAGGCCCGTCATTGTGCTGGGCGCTGTGGCCGATGTGGCCAGGGAGCGGTTGCTAGCTGAGAGTCCGGACAAGTTCGCGTGCCCTAGTGAGTGCGGTCTATTGTTTTTGGGTTTATTTTTCCCATTAGTCGTAACTCTGTCCATGTCTATAGCGATCCTGCTCTTTCGCATTGACATTTCTCAATTATGTTTGCCAACTTGGCATACATAAAATTTGTGACGTCACGGAATTTTGTCCTACTTTAAATTAAATTTGTACCACCTTAATAAAATCCATTATTTGAAATGACATAATACTTAAATCTAATCATGTAAGTTTCTATTTATCTGATTCTATGATACAAATACGCACTTCCGTAACGTAACCGCTTACCTACGAGCAAGACACGCGTTACGAACCCACCTACAGCCATCCCTACCCTTGCACCCTTGCAGAGATGGACAGCACGCTGGAGGACAGCAAGAGCAAGAGCACGAGCATCGTGCGGCTGTCGAGCATCCGCGGCGTGATGGAGCGCGGGCGGCACGCGCTGCTGGACGTGCCGCCGAGCGCCGTCGAGCGCCTCAACTACGCGCAGTTCTACCCCATCGTCGTCTTCCTCAAGCCCGACTCCAAGCACGTCGTCAAGCAGCTGCGCGCTGGCCTGCCCAAGTGAGTGACCCCCCAGGGAGGTGCTTGTGGTCTGGTTGTCACTGGACTGTCATTGTCGGAATAGGATCGCAGGCGTACTGAACCTATTGTTTTTCAATTTGCTTTTCGAATTATTTTCATCAACACCATAACAATAAACAAAGACTTTAACAACTTACCAATAAACAAAATCTTTAACGAGTACACACAATTAACAAACGCCCTGTGTAAGTAAGAGAGTAAGGAGGGGGTGATTGTGGATAAATTAGTGTGGTAGGAACTGGGGAGTTATTTAGACTGGGGGGAGTGGAGTTAAGAAAAGAAACAGAACTCCAAACGCTATGTGCGCTTGATGATCATTCCTGTATTACTCTAGAGTCTTATTCATTTTCAGTCTCTTCTCTAATTCATTTCAATAATGTTCTCTCCATTCAGGTCAGCCCACAAGTCGTCGAAGAAGCTACTGGAGCAGTGCCAGCACATGGAGCGCGTGTGGGGCCACGTGTTCACGCACACCATCACGCTGAGCGAGGCCAACCAGAACACGTGGTTCGGCAAGCTCTGCGACCTCGTCCAGCGCACCCAGCAGCAGCAGCTCTGGGTGTCCGAGACTAAGGTGAGGATGCCAACTTGTGTGGTCTGCGCCTCCATGTCTTAGGACCGGGATATATCAAATATAGATATAAGTTTTTTTTTGTTTTAAAGATATTAGATTAGTTTCAGTAGATTTTATAAGACTCTATTCACTCTCTCTCTCTCTTAAAGACTCTCTAATTAATAAATACTATCGTCGTCAAATATACTCGTATTTGCATAATGTACACAGTATAACAGGAAGACAATAAGATTTCCAAAATGAGGAAAATAATAATTAAGATCAAGTCTTGGTAACATCAATTATCTTTTCGTAATCGTTCGATTTTCAATTTAATGTATTTGGTATTTATATTTATATTTACAAATATATTCTGTATCTGTGTTTATCAGGCGTTATTTAAGGGTTTAATTTTATTTTGTAATGTGTTGCTTTATATGGGGTATATGGTTATTATCTGCTTTATGATAATTGTTATTTGTTATTAAAACATCTACATGGGTAGGCTACACTGCTTGGTCAATATTTTAATACCTGTTCAATGTTATTAAACTGGTTCTTTACGTCAGACTTGCTACTAAACACTTGTTTCTACTCTGTGCCGCCGAGTTCATCTGACTTCAGTTAGATTATCGTATGTATGCAATCGTTGTATCATATTAACCGATTTCTTTCTTTTCTGTCTTGCGGTGTAGCACGTTGAAATGGTGTCGGATATATACTTCCCTATCCCGCCCTCCCCTTACCCCGCCTTCTATCCGATCTCCTACCCGCTCAGCTACTACCCACAAGCTCAACGCCCGATGCGCTCACCAAACATCATACATCCATCGACTAACTTAAAAAGCACGAAATACGAGGTGTACGACGCTAACAGAAACCATGTATTGCCTTACTACTACTCAGAGACGCTCACGCCGTGCATGCCTAACAATATGTATAGCGTGCCTAACACATACCTCGGTCGCAACCGACACACCCTAGCCAGTTACCCGCACGACGAGCGCCAGAACTATTACAGGTCCAAATTAAACACGAGGCTTCAGAACACGGCCAGCATCAGTCCGGAGTTTCCTAAGGTGTTCGGTAAGAGTTCGTTCTCGCCTCAGCCGTACAGGCCGTACAGCGTTCTGGAAACTTCTAGGCCTCCCGTGCCGAATGTCCAAAGACCCCTGTCGGTCGTCCCCGTGACGGATCAGTTTAGACCGGCTTCGACGTTCTTCCAAGACGCCGAAAAGCCGACAGAGGTCCCCGAATGGAAAGCCCGGCTCCTGAAAGATATGCCCCTAACGGTTAAGAGCTTAGAAAACTCGCTGCAACAGACTTGTCGTATCCCTAACTGTAAATGCAACGAAAAATCACCTCTTGATCCGACAAGGTACGGCGATTGTCGCACGCTACCGACTATGACTCCTCGCAACTTAGCTAGAACAAAAAACTTGTCTCTGCCAACACTTAAGTTGGAGGAACTGGACTATATAGACAATTCTGACGTCACAGAGGCTGAGAGAGACATTTGTAGTATTATAAAGCCAATCTCTGAACAAAATTTAGGGTATGTGTAGGTACGCTATAGAAGGAGATTAACATAATTATTCGTTTAATAAACTAAAGTTACCAGTAGACTTAATTAATTTAGTTAGTTTGCTCATTATCTAACAATATATAAATATTATGTTTAATATATTGGCTCTGTATTAATATATTATTTTTGATTTGTTTTGTTTTGTTAAAGCTTGCATGAAAATTATGCTGCATGGCTGTTTTGAATGCTTTGTTTTTTATTAACACGTAATATTTTTGTAGTTTATTGGTTTGTTTTGTCGTATACTTATTTATTTTATATGTATATGTTTATTATTTAATACAAATAATGCAATTGTATTATCAGGACTAAATAATTATTAACTGGCTAGTAATTATTTTAAATACCAAAAATAGAAATGTTTCCCAGTGTGTTTTGATTTTATTTTGTAAATACGGTCACAAAATACCTGTGTAAATACCCCGATTTTCTACAAAAATCGACATTTAAATAAAATATTATTAAAAAAAATAACATTCTTTGAGTGTAATAATAACATATTTTGAGTGTCGATTTTTGAAGTGTGTAAAAACCTAAATGCATTAATCATTCACAGACGCTAGACGTGATTTTAGTTTTTGTAATGTTTTTTCTGCAATCATTCATTTGTCTTGTCTTGTCACCCCATTCCATAACCCACCCTAACGGACGCCGCTGCGGTCGAAACCGGACAACAAAATGGCCGACGTGAACAAAATGGCGGACATTATGACAACAGAGACCGGAGCCATTGTCGGACGACTTTTTGTTCTCAATGTCTTCGAGTACAGAGAACAGGTTGTCATACGCATCCAGTCCAGAAAGCGACTTAGAAGTGAGTCCTCCGCCCGCTCCGAGACTGGTTAAGTCCTCTTCGGACCCTTCGATAGCGACCACTCAAGACAATATGGATCGAGATGACGACATGACCCACATGGCAGATGCTGTACCTCCGCCCTATACGGTTGGTAGCGTTCATTTTTTAAAGGTTTATTAGCTTTAAAATGTGGCCAATCACGTTACATCTATCACTGACATGCTTTTTGTTTTTTTGTGTTGTTTGAAAAAATACCTTGACTCTTTGAAAAGTTTTTGAACAATATACACCGCGAGATCGCGTGCCCAAATATGGCCAAATATCTCAAATAAATTATTTTGTTATATGAAAAAACATTTTGTGATGGTTTTTTAGGGTTTTAAGTTGTATAAAATATTAATAATAAAATTAATAATTCTGGATATACATACATAATATCGGCCCGTTATTAATGCAACATAGGCAAAAAAAAAAATATTTTAAAACAAATAATAAAGAAAATAAAAATCGTTTTTATATTATTCCCATTTTTAATGATATAATCTCTTTATTTACTATATTATAACTATACACCAAATACCTACAAAACACAAAATAGACTTTTAATGTAACACAAAATGTCAACACCATATATCCTCAACAGCAGGGCGGATACGACAGCAAGTACGGTTTCTCGGCCACCAGTAACGGGCCCTCCAACAACGGGGTAGCTCACAGTCAGAACCACATGAGTCCCCAGGGGAATGACGTGCCCTACCAGTGCAACCCCATGACGCACTCGCCACCCCACTCGCCTTTATATGGAACTGGTAATATATCAATTATACCTATACCTAAGGGACCATCCATAAATTACGTTACATGAAAATTATTATTTTTTGACCCCTCCCTAGCATATTGTTAATTTTTTAACGTAAAATTTATTTTAGTGTAATATCCCGATATTTAGATCCTCTCCATTCTCGTTGTCACTCAATGTAACTTTGTCGACCCCCTTTTTTCTACTTAACCTGTAACGTAATTAATGGTTGACCCCTTACGTAATATTAATTATTAAATTATGTATTATTAAATACAATAAGGTATTATTGTCTTTTTTAAATTGATAAAATCTTCTTGGGAAAATCCAAATATATATTTTAGTTAATCAAACAAATTCGGATAGTATGGTAGCTAATATAAATTTGATTATTTTTGTATTATATTTGAAAAACGTTTTTATTCTATAATGTCCATTTTTAAAAACGGAGAATGCATACCTACTTGTTTTAATATAAGGATTTAAACAAAAGTATAACTCACAAAGGAGGGTTTACGGGTTTACCTGGCTATTGTTTTAGGCTTTACTTAGAATTACAAACATATTCAATAATTTTCGTAAAAGTCGTGAAAGTCATGGCTTATCTGAATAACTAAAGCGGATTACTTTACAACAGGCCTTAAACTAATGGCAGCCTAATAAAGTAATAAAGTATATACTGTATTGTAAAGAATATTATCCCCACTGCTGTACCCAAAAAAATGAATAGTTATCCTTACCTTATTTCTTCATTCCACAAGTTAGTTGAACGCATAAGAGAGTACATGTATTTTTAGGTGTATATGTTTAGAATTGTGGTGTGTGAAATTTCTAAATAAGTTCCCTTCTTAACTATTTTGTACTCGCGCCTAGAAAGTGAACATGCAATAGTAAAGTCAAATAGCCCATAAAGTGAATAAACAAGTGGTGCTTTGTACGTAAGATAACTTATTTATGGTAAGTTTTATACATTTGTGCGTATTACTTCACATTGGGTAATTTGAACTAGGGAAGTCCGGTAATATAGTCATAGCGCGTGCAAAACCGCGTATTTGCAAATTCACGATTATACAGGAAGAAGAAAAAACTTAAAAAAACGTGTATGTAGTTAATTTATGGCGACTTACTTTGTAGGGAAATAATGTAAGTTTACCTGTAATATAGTTGTAGATAGAATGTAGATAGAAACCGTGGAAGAACAGTTTCAAGGGGCAGCAATAGGTAAGTTTACTTATTTACCTTTTGCTGTTACGCGGTTCTGTACGCGCAACGAAGATATGCTCTGTCTATCTTGGAATATTGCCACGTTTCTAATGACGGTTAATGCAACCCAGATTAGAGCACAAGGTTTTGATTATAAATGACATGTCGGCAAAAATAAGTATTATTCATAACCCTAAGCAGGCACAACAAATAGTTCATAATTGTATTGTCTCGTAAAACAGCTGCATGACTAAAACTTATATTTAAACCCGCAATAGGACCATTTAAATAACTGCACTAGAAGATTATGATTTTTTTATTTCCTCTCCTCTAAAGATTTTATGAGATACGTCAAGTTCGCTTCAGCGTCAATATATAAACATTTGTTGTATCAGTCCCGGAGCTGCCGCCGCGCAGCACGACGGTGACGCGGCCGGCCGGGGGGGTGCTGCTGCCCGCGCCGCCGCCCGGCAGACCGCCGCACGCGCTGCGGCACAACCCCACTGTGAGTCACCTGTATTTTTTCTAACGAAGACAGGTTGTAGAGCATTCTGATGTTCAACACCGAAGCCACTACCACACCTATTCCTGATTATAGCTGCAGTGCAAGCAATCACCAGTGGAGCCTGAGTTACCTGATTTAATAGCATAGATTTTCGCAAAGTAATGCCTGATACTACTGAGTACCTCACAAAGTCCCTATATAAATAGTAATGTTTTGTTGTACTCCAGACGCGACCCAGTGCACAAGAGCGGTTATTTGGCCCGCCCAAGGAGGGTAGCGACGAGACAGCCACGTACACCGCCCGCCCCACCAGCATGATCATCCAGCCCACCCAGGGCCAGGGATCCTTGGACCGGCATCGGCATCCTTCCAACCCTGTAAGTGGTCAGCTTACTTACGACCGTACTCAGAGACGTATAAATTGTGATTTTGTATAATTAAGTGATAATTCATGTAATTAAACATGTCTGAGGCCAGGCTGTTATAGTACTAATGTTGATATATGCAGTTTTTTGTTGGAGCTTATAAACATAGTACATTACAAATATGCTTTATTGTGCATTAGTACTAATTACAAAACTAGTACAACTATGGTAGTGAAATTAACTTAGAAAATAGGTAAAATTGAATCTTTATATCTCCACAGTTAAAATGGTTCGGCAAATTGCATGCGAAGGCGGAGAAAGCATATCTATGAACTAGCTGACTTTTGAGATTAGCGTGCACAAACGCACAGACAAACAGACAAACCGATAAACACACAAATAGACAACAATTCTAAAAAAGAATTTTTTGATTTCCATTCTCTCTTTCTATCTTTAAATAAAGACACCTTAAATGGCTTTTTCTTAAATATCTTCCATGTACAGACATCAATCACTTACAGATTTATTATATATATAGATAGATTTCGTTTTTACAAATGTGTTTCATTTCGCTTTATTACTAGAATATTGTATTATAACAATAATTACTGCTATGCAGAGCGCGTACGAGGGCGCGTACGAGTACGGCGGCGCGCGCCTGCCGCCCAACGCGCCCGACGACCTTAAAGTGGCTCCGCCCCCCGCGTGAGTGTGAACCGTGAACTTATTTTTATTGCATTCAGGTAGCAAACGAGCATGCAGATCCTACGGTATGTGCTCACTGCCGCCTCCTGTTCAACTTATGGAAATATACTAAGAAAAGTACTATTTTCAATATCAATGAATGGTTTCTTATAATCTACTGCTATCTATA
>DWNJ01001616.1:0-11708 GCA_018250275.1 Udranomia eurus
AACCTACTCCGTTTTTTTCGTCGGTTAAAATACTGCTCTTATGCTAAAGTTTATTATGGCCGAAAGCCTTTTATGACCCACTACTGGGCACAGATCTCCTCCCACTCTCCACTCTCCCGCTCCAATGCGTGTTGGCCCAAGATCTGGTTAGTGGCCAACCTGTATGTCAAATTGTTTTCAAACCCCCAAATGGCCTCCGATGAGGTTTAACAACTGCTGCGGGACCGCCTGCTTAACGTGCCCTCCGAAGCACGGAACTTTCTTATATTAATAAACAATTAAAGTACATTGGCCTGTTCATATCCATCCTCGCACCCTCTATTACTGACTTAAGCTTTCAACTTTATCATGAAATATTACCTCGTGAACGGCTACAATTAACATTAATTCAAAGATAGCATTTCAGACTGCTTATAAATCTCTTGCTAAATAATCGCCTATCTACGTTATATCTCTAAACTAGCTTATGCCCGCAGCTCTGTGCATTTAATATAACGTAAGTTGAGGACAAATCTTGGGCGATACCCCATATAAAAAACCCTCGTTTTTTCTGATTTTTCCTTTTCCTGGTTAGCAAACTCACTCTATAACAAATTTCATCTGAATTGGATCAGTCATTTAAAGTTTAAAATGTAACAGGCAGAGTCAGTTTCGCATTTAAAATTATACTTGTAGTGTGCACTGGTGTCTGATTCTGTCATCTGCCTGTCACTGAGTCGCTTTTTATGACTGACCCGATTATGAAACGTTTCTATTATAAAGGTTCATAAATGACATGTAAGTAAAAAACATTGTAATACTGTTTAGTTAATACAGAAGTTACCGAAAGTAGATAAAAAACGATTTTTTTAAATACTTCCTTACGTAATTGTTTCAAATCTGTTAAATTTCTTTATAATATAATAATAATAATACTAAAAGGGGCCAGAAAAAAGTCACGTTATTCTCAGAACATAACAATTTGAACTATTTTTTTGTACTTTTGATGTCATTCTTGTTTCTATAAATTACCTGTCGTCGGAATAGGGACTTCGCGTGTATACACTTCGATGTAACAAAAGTTAAGAAGCCTTAATATTAATTATTAACATTGCTAGCTAATCTATATTTAAAATATGTTCAGTAAATCCATACGACAAATAAGCGAATATCTGGCACCTTCTATTCGATAAAATGTGTTTGGAATAGCAGTCACATCTTTATTCTGTAAGAATCACGTTTTATAGTTTGGTATCTTAGTTCTTAGTTTATATTAGTTCTATTAGTGTTAGGAGACTAGATTCCGAAGGCATCGCCGCTAACCCTTTTTCTGCCTATAACAGTAGTGTTCATTCTACACAATTAAAGTTCCAACTCATTTCATCATAAAGTATAACAACGCATTTGTGATACCTAAAACGAACTTTAATCCTGTCTTGAGTTCGTCAGAAATGCTCATGGGCGGCAGTGACCACTTACCGTCAGATAGACTGCTCGTTTACTACATCGATGTTATAAAAAACGTATTCACATTATCCATAGATTTAGAAACGTATTTCATTGAACATACACAATCGACAGCTTTGTTAACGGACTAATTGATGACGCGTCGGAGTAGAGCGCTCGACAAACCAATAAACTCATTAGGTAGCTCGAGATTAATCAAAAGTAATTAATGATCTCTCCTTTGTCATATTCTATCAGTTATAATTGTCGTTAAAGATGTAAAAGTATACTAATAGAACCTGCACATTAACTGTCGCTTAATAAAAAAGTCGTATCTACCTAAAAGTAATAAACTTAAAATCACACATTTTTTCAAATTGATGTGTAGTTTTCATTAAACGCATACTTAATTAACTTATTCAAACGAATGCAAAAGATGTGACAAAAAATAAAAACTACTTATGAATTAAAAAGTTGTGAAAATGTTTGCACGAGCATTTTAATTGAATGTTCACGGTTTAATTTATAAAAAGCCGCTATTTTCCATCAAAAACATTTATTTTACAATTTTTGTTCGCGCTCTTAATAATAATAAATCTAATTTACTTGTCACAGTAACAATATATGTGTACATTTGTTATCTACAATACTATCAACACAGAGTTGCGAGCCAATTCCTCGATGGACAGTTGTGCGCAGTCAGGACAGTCGTATAAAAAAGAGTCCCGTGGGAACAATACCCACTAAACGGCTTACATCGCGAGCCAATGGCATTGTAAACCGGATTAATTAAGTGCGCTCGTCAAACCAATCATCGTTCTAGTTTCAAATCAAGTTTGTGACGCTAAATCATCTAATTTCACCGCAGTCGAGATTTTGTCATCATTTAAACTGTGGATTTCCAAATAGTTTGCTATTAGATAGATATTTATTATACACAGCGAAACACTGTGTGTGAACAGACAATAATTCCGGAGATGCTGGCAACACTATCTAAGCGTAAATGTAAATGAACTTTTGATTTAAATGTTAAATACTGATCACTCTTTTTTATTTGTTATTATGTTCAGATTTTTGGGTAACTGTCAATGTAACTAATATGGACATCAGTGGCGTTGGCAGGATAATACGAAAATATCACAGATAAACTGGCAGGTACCAGTTCCGTTAAAAAGAGGATACTGCAGCGAACTAAATTCAACAGCATAAAAATGTTATCAGCTTTCAACGTAATAACGATATTACAAAGAGATAGACTTTACGCTTACTATTAAGATCACAGATGAACTCAAAAGATTTTCTCTTTCTTTTGAGTTAATCTCCTTTTAATATTTTTATAATCATTTAACGTTACAAAAGTTAATTTAAATCCACGTTCTCGTAGCCTAATTCAATATCTTGTTTTCAAAGTCGAAAAATATCATAAAATACGGAGAAAGGAGACGAGAAAAGGAAAATAAGCATGTATTTTCAAGTAAGAATGCGGATGTAAACCAACAAAACGAATACACCTATTTTGTAATATCTATCACCCATTCATTTTATTTTGTTATCAATTTCTTAAAAAGTCCGGTCAATGGTAACACCCGTTAGACGATTAAGATTAAGCGCATAAAAAATTGCTTTCTCACCTCCTAAGAACAGAACGTAACTGCACAACGTAACTGCAAGATTCGTAATATATATTGTTTTTTTTAATATAGTTTTGTTTTTCCAGTTTTGTACTTTCACAGCAATAATGCGCTCGCTTGTTTTTTTTGTTTCTTTTTAGAAGTAAAAGTTTTTAAAGAAGTATTTGAAAATTTGACGTTCAACGTCAGTTCTCTATAATTAAAAAGTAACAATATAACTTTACAAGTTTTGTCATTGGCTATGCGCAAAAAGCGCGATGCCAAAAGAGTTTAAAAAAACACTTTACAAGAAAGTCATTCTTCTGTTTCGTTCATGCATCTATTAAATCGCTGGTTTCATTCTTCGGTCAGACGTAAACAATAATAACGGTGAAGACTTTACAAGAAAGTCATTCTTCTGTTTCGTTCATGCGCCTGTTAAATCGCTGGAGTCAGACTGTGTTAGAGTTTCAACAAGCCTACGTTTATCATAGGAGCTGCGAACTACGAGTATGTATATCGTGCATTATGATCAGCCTGATAGGTTTATCAAACTGATTGCCTTACTTGCCGTCGAGCGGTATAATAGAAAGCAATTTGGTATCGAGTTACCTGTCATCATACGTGAGGGTGCACGCGTGCTATGATGGAGGTATATTCATGGTGACGGCCTCGATATGTAAGATATCCTATTTAACGAGCACTTTTACGTATCGATCATTTGCAACAAGAACGATGTAACTCAGAATCAACATTTATAGGGCAATGTTTTTAGATTTGATGCCTTTTTCTATTCAGTTACTCGTGAGTTTTCGGTCGATTAACTTAATAATAGGTGTACGCGCATTTGTTTAAATAGTAGATGTTAAAGATGATTTAATATTTCTAGGTGCATTGCTTACTGCTTGTTCTGTATGAAAACTTCAATAACGTAATCCAACGGGTGAAAAAATCCAAAATAAAATCTTATATTGCGTACAATGTATAAATGATTAGCAATAGAGGAAAATGATGTCCTAGAGTTAAAGAGTACAAAAATATCTTCAAAAATGTCGGCGATACCATATGTCATACTATTATAGTCATGTTACAATAACTTCATTTTCATATTAAAATATGTAATAGTTACTCCGGTACAAACTAGGCCACATTATTCGTACCTCGGTATCAATCCTTATCCAAATAAATCGGGGACGGGCATGGGCATAGGGACCGGGTCAGGGACAGCGAAATGATTCTGAGGCGGTACGAAGTGCGCCCGGTCAGTCAATATGTAATATAAATGTTTTCAAAAATACCTGTCATCGTAGACGAAGCCAGCGTCCAGCGTGTTATAGTACAGCAGGAACGCCAGCGCCGCGCTGGCCGCCGTCACCCAGCGATCCATTGTGGCGGGCCCGATGAGCACATCAGCGTTGGTTCGTGCCCATCTGCACAGAAACATACCATTTACATTTAATATTATGCTATCATATGCTCCAGGCCTTCTCCCGCTGTTGGAAGAGACCCGTGACCAGCAGGTACATACAAGGGTTGCGGCCATTATTCTTAGATCTTATTTTTTGAGTAAATTATCTAACAAAAGCCTTTTCAACAACACTCAGGCGTATTTTGGGGAAATCCGCGCTAATTAACTAAGTTTTTAGTATAACCATCTCGCAACAATCGGCTATTATAATTATGTATGATGGTATATACCTTGAATTTATGAGGTAATACTTAATGTAACAAACTATTAAACGAGGAATATACATAATTCATCGTTCTTCTATTTTATCAATGAAATAGTAAGTAAATAGACAAAAGTAACCAAAAGATTATTTAACGATTTTCCAATAATTCGACTAGTATTCGTTTTCTACGTACACGGAAATGCTTTTAAAGAACTCATTTGAAAGAGGTTTCTATAATGTTCACTATAAAACTTTCGATGTTTGTATCGAACGAAGCTTAGATATTTTTGTAACATGATTTCTTCTCTTATGATGTTAGATAATGCGGTTTTTTTATTTGCATCTATAAAACAAACTTTTCTCAATTTTTAACTCAAGAACGGCTGTAACGATTTTGACGATATTTGATTTTTTGGATTTATGTCAGCCCCGAATAGCAGAATAACCATTTTTTTTTCAATTTACAGAAATCAACAGGGTCGAGGATAACGACAGAGAAATGATTCTGAGGCAGTACGAAGTACGTCGAACAAGCTAATTCGTTATAAGTGCAAAATTACTACTTAAACTCAAATTATACGAGCAGATCAAAGCAGTTTATTTTCTTAAGTTACGTTGCCGTTCATTCAAGGTATCATTTTAAGTTTATTTAATAGCAATGCATATCCGTACAACCTCAGGTATATTTCCGTTCCGTGTGAGGTATGTAGATATCTTCTGTGGTTTGCAATGACTTCACAGTAGTGTGTGGTAAATTGTATGCCGTATATGCGAGTAGCTAGAACAGACACAATAGCGGTGTGCTATCTGCCGTCACCCAGCGATCCACCTGCAGCGAAAAATTGCCTTTTCCTACATTTCTCACGCTTTTCAACACAATTTATGGGTCACTATGGCTTTTTTTACTGCAATTTCCTAGCTATCGATCTAACTATTAGAGTTGATTCGTGCCAACTAGCCTAAATATTGTCTTAAATATATTTTTCTCTCAGTGTTATTTATCTCACAATTGGTGTGTTTAAAAAACATTCCAATATCTTAATAATGTCTGAAAATACATAAAGCTTAAACTGTATTAAATACATCTGGCACTTTATTATTTTTAACCACGATTATAGTTTCCTCTGTTGGCCAATTATAATGTATGGCCTATACACATATCTAAGTATTTTTAACCAAGACTTTGGAGGGGCGTGAATTTTTCAACCGAAAGGTCTTTACACAATTAATCGAATCGAAAATATATTAATATATTTTTTCTAAACTTTCTTAACAATAAAGACAGTAATAAGTAAAATTCATCTCCATTCAACTCACATAAGTGAATCTAAAGCACGTATTTCGAACATTTTTCATGTCGTCACATTAAGCAGATTTACGCTCAGTTCCGACTTCATTACTTTAAGAGTGTTTTTTTTTCAATTTTGTGATGGATTTAAATAATGAATGCGGTTTTAAAGTACGGATGCATTTTACGGTGCGGCTTGGAACATTTTTCACGACGGTGTCCGTCGCCCGTCTCCGGACGTTCGGCGCTCGAACAAAAGTTATCACGTTAACCAGATTTATAGTGGAACGGCATCCTGTTCACGTCCACTGACGCTTGCTGTAACGAGTAATGACGTAGAATTCGGACACATTTTAATGTAAATGTCCCGAGTACAGGTGAACGCGAACGTGCAGAGCAATGTTCTCTTTTTAAACTTTCAACTGCTTTGTTCTTTTTGTACCAAAGTTGTTTCCGTGGATTAATGATTCTAAATTCTTAATTAGTTATAGCTTTCAATTTGTCAAACTTGGTAAGTTTGAATAATGTTTTGTGGAAATCGATTTCAATATGTATTTACTATTTTGTATTAATTTATAAACTTAACATACAACGAAACACAAAACTTTAAATTTAGAATTCGCATTTATTTTCGATTTCGAATCTCGAACTCGAGAGAGCAAAAACTCCGCTAGTCGAAGTTCAGCGCCCTTAATAATACCTTGAAAAATGTATGGAAACTTGGAGACTTTTATTTATTTACAGAAGTCGTATACAATCGCGCACTCTTTCCGGGCCATGTTAAAAACCGTTATTGAGTTTTAGAACAAATATTCAAAGCCAACAAAGTAAAACCAATATGTACATAAACGTAAATAAACCTGAGCTGAGATCGGACGGAACACGGCAGGTGGAGACGACGAAATTAAATAACTTTGTACCAGCCGATTTATTGAAAAACAAATCAGTCCTTGTTCGATTGGAAATATTTTTGGATCGATATTGGTTCATTTGATTTCTTTGTGTAATTCATGTAGGTGGATAAGACAGAGATAACGTACAACTCATTTGAATTGAACGTATGACACCGGTTGAGTATCGTAAAGATTAATCGAATGAGATAGGAATTGTCCCTAAATGGATTTCTAATTCGGTAAAAATATAATGAACACTGGGATAAATTTGGAAGATGGAAGTCGTGATCATGCATGTTGTAGTACGTCGGTGACAACATTGGCATTACCAGCCCGACCGTTTGAAGACAGCTAAAGTTTTTAAAAGTTTTTTTTACTTAACTCATCTCAATAACGCTTCGGCTAATTAAACAGTAATCTCTATATGCTTAAAATTAAAATAACAACATTTCAGTTTTATCCTAGTTCGATGTATATTGTCTACAGTACGAATAAGTCCATGATTTTTTTTATACCAAAACAAGATATTACAAATGCAGAGGCCAAATGCTTATTAATTTAAAACAAGTACCTAAAAAGTGCTCATTAGCGAATGTATAATCCCGGAGCACAGAGCAAGCAACTTACAATTACGGCTACGCCGTACTCGAGTAGAAAGAAATTGCGAGATTGTTTTGTGAAGAAGCTAATCCGAACATACGAGTAATATCTCCGTTTCATTTGTTATGGCAGAATGAACCAATCGCCCAGAGCAAATAAAGCGAAGTTTGTGGAGCGAAAATAGACAAAGAATCAGATACAGGTAAATAATCCCGCATGACTTGGGCAGAGGAAGCATTTTCACTATTATCTCCGAGGCTGGCTCCGCAAAAGCAACCCGAGCGAAAATAGACATGTTTACTTAAAGTGAGGTGCGCTACCTTCTGGATAGTTTTAATAATATCGAGGGAAAAATATTGTTCTGGATCATAACTGGATTTAATTATGAGATAGATCATACGCAGAGCCAATGAAGGCTCACATTTGAGCACTTGCTCGTGAATTCGTGTGAATTACCTATGTGAGTAACTTTGTTCTTAGGAGACGCCTTACTAAGTCAAAGTCAAAACGTGTTTATTCAAATTTATGATAATTCTGTTTTCAGCTTAACGCTTATAATCAAATGTCTTGGGCACATTTATTACGAATTTTCTAGCAACACTCGGGAGGTATCTTTAGAGTATTAAAAATAATTTATTAAAATATGTGTGCCTAGTTTGCAAAGTATATTTATATTCTAACTAACTTCAACACAAATATGTATTTAAAAACAACTACTGCGTTATCTTATTCTAATATACCTAAATTAATATCTGAAAAAGTACACCGATCTACATCCTCTTTTGCTGAAAGATGGACTTGATTAAAAAGAAAAAACAATTCACCTTAAATATGTGTTAATATACATTACAACCATCTTACAACGATTGTACTGGATTAATTGTAACTTCAATAAGACAGAAATTGGCAGATAAAACATAGTCATAGTAACGAAGAGCCTTGATTACCAAACACGCTAACTCTAGATATGAGTCATAAACAAACCTAATGCATTTTACTTAATTCGTTTCGGCCACCGTGAGCTCGGCGAAACGTCAGAGAAGCGGAAGCAAACCGCGACTTCCCGTTCGTTTGCCATCGCGCCGTGTAAATAAACGCGAAAATAAAAGTTGCTTATCTTTCCCATTTCTGATCTTTGACGGTAGTCTTTCACCGGTGACTTCCGCTCAAAGCAAACAGACTGCAAGCACGTGCCTTGTGCACGATCGTTTTACGGTCGGATGTATTATCCAATTCTCTTTCCGCTGCATACACTGAAAGAAGTTAGCAGTCAGCAAAGTGACTATAATTTTATTTATTCTCTTTGTACCGTTATTTCAAATGAATGTGGCGCGAAATTACGTTTGACTGCAAAGAGAGCTTGTTCGGGATGAAGGCTGACTTTTATTAGTCTTTATTATGCAGCTCGATGGCCTGTCAACTGTCGAGCCTGCAGATATTGGAGATCGGTTTTGATTGGTTGTAGTAATTTTTAAAAGATTTGTTTTTTGGTAAGTGATGATTTTTTCCGGTAAGCGGGAATTGGGGAACGAAAAGAGTTGTATTATATACTAAATGACCCTGCGAACTTCGTACCGCCTGAGAATCAATGTTGAGTTAACTTTTTAGTTGAATAATATTCAAAATTTTTTTGGTTTATGTTTATTGTATGAAGACCCTTAGGGGTGTTTTTAATTTTAGTTTTTATTCAATGTGCATAATTAAAATCTTCTACAGATTTATTATATGTATAGATTAGTATTGTCCAATTCAAATACGCCAATGGATTCCAAATAAAGGATTGTTCTACCCAAGATCTTTCTCAAATGTTTTGCTTTTCCATAGAACTTAGATATTTTTACGAAGACCCCTCTTCTTTCAAACCCGATCGATCCCCCGACCGGCCATCTTAAAGAAATTTATCTCCGCCCCCAAAGATTTTTTGCGTACTTAATGAATAAAAGTAAACATTGTAACTAGCGTTGTAAAATCTTTAAGAGCCGTTTGGTCCCTTTAAAGATTTATTGGATACGCAGCTGTTAGATGATACAGTAAAAGTTTTACACACAAACAAAAGTAGATAAGTAAATGTGTAAGCATAATTAAATGTTAATTATTATAAACACATTGTACTTATACTCTAAAAGGATTAGGATTCCTTTCGGCGTGAGTTTTACAGGCAGATCTATTTATGGTTCGCGTGCGGCGGCGCTACCGCGTCATTTATATTTAGTCTCTTTGCAACTTGTTTTACACAAAAACCTTTGTACTTGGCTTTCAGTTTTGAACATTTCGTACGAAATAATATATTTTTTAATGTTTTTTAAGTTGTCTAGTTTGTTTGTCTAGTTGTAGTTGTCTGTCTATATATAAGATATAGATATATAATTAATTATAAGAAGAAAGCAACAACGAAAGCCGTATAGTTCGCATTATGGATTGTCTTATGTGAATTTTGTGTTATTAAAACACACCTCAATATCATTTACCGGCGTATTTGCGTTGTGCATATACGTGATCGGTATTTCTACAGGAAAACTGTTCAGTCACGCATCTAAATCACAAACGCGCACATGCTCTCAGAGCGTCGCGAGTCTTTCACACAAGATTAACGCTCAATTCTTAGGTAAACGCCATTTCAAAGGCTATAAATTTCCCTCCGCGGCTCGTTACACTCGCGAGAACGCAGAAATTTATCGGAAATTAGTACGAGAAACTCCATCGAGGTGCGTAAAGATAGAAGTTAGACGCCGTGTCCAAATTCATAGAATTACTACCTACCCGTTTTTTGTGCCCAACAACCGTTACAACGAATTTATTACATTTCTAAATTGAATTGGATCGAACATTCAGCGTTTCAGTTATAAATACGGGTTAGGCAATTGAATTTCTCAGCGAATCATACCATTTCGATATCGAAATAAAATCATATCAACACGATTTCGAAATGTATTTCAGCCTCTTTGCACTCAATGGAAAGTGTATACGTATATTTCACCGCAACGTGAATTCCCGATTCGCCGTGAATGCATCAAATAAGTTATGCGTTTGGTAACCTGTAAATTTATAAGAGTACGATACGAGATTTTCCTCCCGCTTTTATGTGGCAATACGCAGAAATACGGACCCCTAAGCATACTAAAATAGTGTTTTTAAGAGGGCTACATCCGGAGGCAGCATAGAAAAGACATTTTTTGGGATGAAAGCAATAAAGGGACCGTACTTATACGCTTGAATATCCTTTCCCTGAAATTATAACTTGATATTTAACCGAATAAGCGCGATACGTTAAAAGGGGAGTGGTCATAAGACATCTGAATTGTTATTTGATGCTTAATCCAATGCTATCTTAGATATATTTACAATATTAACTTAGTACTCAAAAAACGTAAGAACGAACAACGAAGGATATCGTATTATTTATTATTGTCTCTCTTGTCTATCTTCAGAAGGGAATTCCCTGTGTCGTGGGTGCCATGGACAACACTCAAAGTCTACACAAACACCCAGACCGAGAACAGAAATTTTAACTCATCATCCAAATTTCTGCCTCGCTGGGAATTGAACCCAGGACCCTTCGACAGCAGTCTCGCATGGTGATCATTGCGCCAGGCGGTAAAACTGGTTAAGCTTTGTAATTCACGTGAAACAGTGCTAACAATAATAGTAACGAGATATAATGCTCAAAACTCAAAACGCTTCATAATAATTACTGATATCGAAGTGACTTCATTGTGTTTTATAACTGGGAGGTAGCAGAAGAGCATGCAGCCCACCTGATGGTAAAGGGCCACTGTCGCCCAAGGACATATGTAATCAACTCAAGACAGGATAGAAGTTCTTTCTTAGGTCAACCACAAATTCGTTTCTACCCCTGAGGACCAAGTTGGAACGCCTCTACTTTAATGTAACACTATAATTAATGATACTTACTATAGTTCCCAGTACCTAAGGATCTTTAAATATTGGATTGTATGATATTGGATATAAGTTATATCGTTAACTATAAGTTAACGATAGAATTAAAATTAACGATTTTCTACTTATCAAACGTTGACAGACGTTAAATCCCATCGACAAGCGATGGAAATGGTAATAAAGCACTGTGATAGTACACTTTAGACTAAGTTAATTATGGGAAGACTTGTGCCCAGAAATGGGACATAAAAGGGAACTAAGAAGCGACGGTAATTAGTCAGGCGTCATTGCATATACAACGGCCACGTAACCTCAATCGACA
>DWNJ01001617.1:0-11708 GCA_018250275.1 Udranomia eurus
AGCTCTTATACATAACTACTACTATGTATATTCAGGGGCTCATTAAAGCAATGCAGCATTCTTACTGAAGTACTTGCATCACAAAATATAGTTGTATGTTTCCGGACTATAGTATCTAACCATGATAGATTAAATACAATTGAAGGTACGATTTTATTCTTTATGGTTGGTATGTTTGCAACGATAGCATAGTTTTACCTCTACATCGCATGTTACGTCTGCATTGAGCAACAATAATTTTTTACGTGTTTTACCTAATAGTCTAACACATAGAAAAACATTTTTCTTAGGTAAGCATTCTGTTTTATTTAAGACTGTTACTTTAAGACAAGAGGGACAGCGACTACTTGATATCTAGCATACAATTTCCTGTGATAAATATTACAGTCACTTATAAAACTATATAAGGCAAGGAATGAAAGTCTATCTTGTATGCAGAATTTCGATTATCTAACATTGCTATTTGTTCGCTGAGAGTCAGAAACTTGCCTATAGGAGTTGGGCATGAGTGATGTAAGGCAGGCAAGGATTACGTTTATGGTGAGACGTCGTGGAAGTCCCCGCTTTCGAGATATTAATCGCCTCCTTTCAAACGCCATGAAAACAAATTTAATTAAACCCGCTTTCACCCAGACAATGTTCAGTTATTAATACACACAACGCTCACAAAGACGAATAATAAATAAACCTTCGCGGACAAAATATACGCATAATAGTGTATAATTTAATTAAAAGCTTAACGGGTCCTAATAATGGAATGATTGCTATTTAATGGTACTCATAATTTTCGCTTTAAGTGTAGCAAACATAATTCAGAAATTTGTGTCATAAAATTGTATTTAATTCTATAACATAATTTTCTTAATTGGCTACGTATTAAACAGTAAAGTTTCTCCACGAATTTGAATGTGAATATTTTTCAAACAAAGAAAAACATTTTCTAACTTTGACATGACAACAAGGGAAGTCAGAAGGAAGAAAACAATTATAAGAGAATTTTTTGCCACAATATCAAAACGATGATGATAGTAGTTGAGAGAAGGTAAGAGAAGTTGAGAGAAGATGTGAGAAATTGGGAGCATTCGGGAGAAGTTAGCAAAGTAGGGATAAGTTGTAGGATGATGAGAGATGTGATTTGGGAGTAGTTGAAAGAAGTTGAGAAGTTGGAAAGAGTTTGGAGAATTTAAGAGAAGTTGTGAGAGTTTTAGAAAAAATTAGAGCAGTGGAGAATAATGGAGCGAAGTCGCGAGACGTTGAGAGAAATAATAGCAAGTTCGAAATTTCAAAATACAGTTCTAAGTTTTCAATTCTGTTGGTCCTCATGACTGCTTATTATTTTTCCAATATTACCATTCGATCGAAGGTACTCGAGCTGAAAGCGTTAATTAACTTGAAATCTCATTCCCTAGATAACCTGATTCATTCGATGAATTCATTTTATACCAGGTATATATTCATTGAAAACACTTCCGTATAAAGTTAGTTAAAACGCACATAATTATATATTCATTACATCATTACATATTAATTAGTAAACAAATCGAGATTTAGTAATTAAGTATTCTATAAAGTTTACTGCTCTCAGAAATATTTTCAGTGACCATTTCCTATTTATACTACTTTACTTTATTAAGAATTGTATGTCAAATTTACAACAATTTTCAAGCAAAGCTGTGTGGCGAATTCCTCATATATTTTTAAGTGCAAGGTTCGTTTTTCTCATATGTTGCTTCTTTATTAAAACAAGCTATACAATATACAAAACTACAGTTATTTTATCAAGCGATACTATTTCGACCGTCGCGCGCTGACCGCCAATTTTAAAATGTTTTAACTGTTCATACTCGTTTCAAATTAAACACAACTTACGAGGCATTGTTTATACTGATCACTTTGATAAATTTATTCAAAATTTCTTATAAATATGTATGAAAATATGAACAATTTCTCAGACATATACAAAAATGTGCATGAAGTTGACGTGGAAAAAAAACGTTGTTGGCTATGACTCGTTTCTTCCCGACTTGTCGATTAGCGTGCCCTAGATTGTTAATTGACCTTATTATTTTCCTCCATAATTATTTTTTATCATAATTTCGTTTGTAATAGATATAAACAAAACCTCTCAGACCTGACGGAATATAATCCGAATAGAAAGAGAAAACCAAAAAAAAGGTATGTACATATATATATAATTCTAAATTCAAAACTGTTTTCCGTTTTTTACCTATCTTAACTTCGCAGCTGACATTTATTTGAGGCGACTAAAATTTTGGCGTAAGTTAACTAGATCTGGCGTGTTACTTTTACAGCCTCTTCAAATTCTGACAGATATAAAACGTTTTTAAGCTCTCTCAGAACGGTACTCTGAAACTTTACTCGAAATCTTTACTACAATGTCTACGAATTAAATAAATAAGTAACAACTTCTTTAAAAGTCAAGTAACAATGCTTATATTATATTAATTTCTCAAGTTTCACCGTTCCTGCTTGTGACATTCAAAGTTGAGCGTTTTGCAGGGCTGGAATACAAATGAGCGCTTTTTGTACGCGTTCTTAACGTAAATTTAAAATCGATAGATATGCTAGAGGTGACAATAGAGTGTCGCTTATAGTGACTTTTGTGTCTAATATATATTATTGCATTTGTAATTTGCAATTGTATAGTTAAAACAGTACTTAATTTAATTCACATACTGTAAGACTTAAGTATCTTTAGATTTACATATCTATGGTTTCTATGGGACTTTAGAAGTTCGTAAAGATTTCTTGATATTGATCTTAAAATCTTATAGACGACAAAGTACTTAACGGTATTTTTAAGACATTGCATGTTTATATTCATGTACACACGAAATTCTAATTCAACGCCCGATTAAACATAGACAAGATTGAAGTTTGCCTTTGGGATAATAATAATTAATTTACCATTTACCATATCATCTACTCTGCGATTTTGTTACTGCTTGAGTATTAGTATTTATTTTATGAAATACCTGCATTCCAGATTCTACTCTTAATAACATGTTAAAGGTAATTTGATTGTGTTATCGCATACATTAAAGATGAAATTGGAAAGTAATTTGTTTGCTAAATGTCTACTACTGCGTTTATTATTTAGTTGTCAGGTTCTAAAGAATTTTCTCGTAAACTTTTACATATTTTGTGGGGTCCTTCCCGGTATTTAGCAAAAGATCTTTATCAAGAAGTTCGAATGGAAAGTTTTTAATTATGTACTTTAGTTTTAAATACAAAAACAAATTTTCTAAGGCTAATTTTTGCTGAGCATTGTTAAGATGTGTATACCACCTTTTACGGTTCGATTCCGAAGGCACCACCGCCACACCTATTTCTGCCTTATAATAGCAGTGGTCTTACTGCTGTGTTCTGGTTTGAAGGGTGTGGTGTCAGGGATACTTAACCGAGGCGTACCAACTTAGTCCTCAGGGGTAGCATCGCTACTGTGGTCGACCTAAGAAAGAACTTCGATCCTGTCTTGGGTTGATCACAGATTTCCATGGGCGACAGTGACCACTAACACCAGACAGACGCTCGCTTGCTACCTCAGTCATAAAAAAAATCCTCCGAGTACATTTTACATTTTCCTCCAACTATTAACAACGCATAACTCTATAGACCACAGAAGCCATGGGGGTTCGACAAAATAATAGTAAGTGCGGAAAGGAGAAGGTGTTAGTAAGTACGAATAGTACTTCACGTAGAAAGTAGGGAAGCTCATATGTAGCTAAATACCTAATAAACATATTAATGTATTGCCGCTAACTTAAACTAAAAGTGATTAATCATCACAACGAGTTTTATGATGTACATACGTTGGGCGGGATGTAATGATCCGGCATCTGTCCGGACTCCGACATAATGAGGAAGTTCGCAAAGCAATAACGAAACTATTTGGAGCTTATTCTGTTATCCTCGTTCCGTTTGCCTCAATTTGTGAGCATAAAAAAACAAAAGGCATTTCGCGAGCTACGTAAACGATGGACACTAGACGTGTGCAATAGTGGTCACTTAACGTGAACTTAAGTAGAAATAAGATAAGATAAAATAGAATTTGGTACATGACTCTTATTTTCTACAAAACTGCCTAGTTAAAAAGTAATAGTAATACAAGCTTAGATAGAACAGAAATATAAATGGTAATCTGAACTCAGGTGAGATATAATAATTCTATTTGTAGTCATGTGGCTTATCTAATAAAATAGTATTACTATTGCGAAGGTCTTAAGATGGTCACTATAACCAGTAGGGTTTCGCAACTAACATCAAATATCACTGTAATTTAGATCCACGTAAGTCTTAAGCTCACTTTGACTCCAGACTAAATGTTTCTATCGACGAAATATCACAGCAAAGCTCAAAGACAAACTAAAATCGCATACACGTAAAACTGCTTTCTGAATATTGAGTTTCGACCAAATAAGGTTTCCTACATACATAACGTATCTGGTATTCATGTTATTCAAAACAATATGAAATATTGCGATATTTTACTGAAATCAGTATATCCGGAAATTCTCAGTTAGTTGCGAAATTTTAGAAGCGGAAGCCACGGCGGAATTTCGATTGGGGAGGTACTGAATACCCTTATTTAAACGTGAGGTGGGACCGGCTTGGCTGGACGTCACTGGCGGAGTCGAAACGTGCGCAAGCGTTCCCGTGCTTCCACCCCGCAGTGACGCGGTGGACCACCGTCAGGTTTGTGGTCGGTTGGAATCCGATATACCCTTCCGTCGGATCCGTGGCGAAAGGTACCGAGTTTTCCTGAAGTCAAAAAAACCCTTATATAAATGTAAAAGATTGTTTAGTTCTGGTTGTAGACGTGCGAATACCAGATGTTTCTGAAATACACCATTGATATTATTCCCACGAGTATTTTATTTGTGTCATACTTCCAGAACATCACGAGCTACTTACGGTACACTATCGGAAAAGTAAGCATTTAATACGATATTCTAACTTATCTCGAATTAACTTAACTATATTCCAAAGATTCAAATGTTATAAAAGTACGGATAACTTCAACTGTTTGCGTACTTTTTACGGACATGTTGAGTCTCTCATGTTTTGTACTGTAGCATTGACAAATGCTCATTTCGTAATATTTGTTCCTTTTTGTCGCGATCCTTAATAATGTTTCCTTGAAGCTCATGTGAATTAAACCCTGCTACAGAGAAAATACTAAGAATATATATATGTAAAGAGAAAAAGTAAATCGTTTAAGGAGTCGGCCCAAATGGTTGTGAAAGATCAAAGTTCCCAAACACTCGTATCTTGAAAGGTTATAAATACAATTCATGTGGAAATTGTCGTTAAATTAAATAAACAATATACGATCCGGCACTTACAATTTTTGCAGACAGACTCTATGATTGTGAAAACGTATTAACCATGAATAGTCTTACGTGCCTATATTGTAGTTTTATTTTCCAATGTTATGTACTCGCATTTATGCGTAAGTTTTTCTGACCCGTTCTGCCATCTTATATTAAGTATTTTTTGCTCATAAAAATGTCGCCTATTGATATTGTACTTGTTACTTCGCTTGTATTTTCTCAACTTTTCTTTTTCTGCGTCGGTAATTCAAGAACATTTCCATAATGTTTTTGTTGCTAATGCTGCGAAGTTTACGACCTTGATTTGTGGACGTATAAATCCGGCGCCATACGAAATCTGCGTAGATTGCGTTGTGTAGGGTCAAAGTAATATTAAGTAATAAATTCAGGACGGCGACCGCTCTAAACGTTTTCGAATTACCGAGTGCCCTAATGGGCAAACTTAATATTCACGAAGGGATCAAATCCACCCCCAATAGAGCCCTGCTTTACCATTAATGCAATGTTTTAACATTTCACAGCAAATTGTTTCTACTATAAAGCTCTTAAGGCATAGAATGTGGTACGTGGTTGTATTGTATAAGACCGTAATGTTTGGTAAGTCGTACGTAAGCCTTGTTCTAGAGGGATGGTATATGGGTTTATTTTTGAGAATGGCCACCTGTAGCTATGTGTGATTTGTTTTGTAATAAGCACACCATAAAATAAAATAAAACAACTTAATTGCAAGCAAATTAAGTTGTTTTATTCTATTTGAAGTAAATCTGATAAAACAAATAAAACTAAGTCACAGCGAGGAAAATATTGCAATTGGTAGTTATAGTTTCTTATGTTACACTTATGCTGTCGAGTCATCATTCACCTTTAAATATGATACCTAGCTACCTATTAGAGATCACCTAGCGGTCAACCCAAATCGATCGTATATCTTATTAATCCGTAGTAAAATATCTATATTTTTATACATATAGAATAATTAAATATTAAAATATTTTTTGATTACACAAAATTACATTAATTGTTTCCACATTTCCGATGCCTGTCACTCTCGATTCAGTATTAAAATGACGTTCCGTGTATAACAGGTGTCTATATACGTGTGTGCGTCCAAGCCATAGTTGTGTGGGTAATGATTTCTTTTACTAATTTAAAGTATTTCTAATGTATTATTATATAAAATATTAACTACACTTCTTCTCCTTATAAACTTTGATTGTGCCAAATGTCATACTCCTCCGTCCGTGCAATTGTCGTAAAAACCTTACCAAAGTTTTTGCTTCTCGTATTAATATGATGATACCTGTGTATGTCTAAAATTAGAACAAGGAGATCCATCACCTAGCGTCGAATAGTAGAGAGGCATTAAATCGGCCTTGATTGCAGACTGCCAAGTATTCCTCTCGACGGCTATTCGAGATAGGTATTTCCGATGGACATTTCCTCTTCCGTTGAACGTGCTCCGTTTCAAAGACTACAAACTGCTCCTTGTTTGACAGTGACAGTAAATATAATTTTCATTACTGCTCCCATATTAACAAGGCAGGAAATTTTTTAACAAAGGGCTAGGTCGTCCATATGTTTTTTTACTTAATGTTGTACTTGTGTGTACGCTATAAAATTTTAGCACCGAACAATATTCGTTAAATGATGATTCGTAAATCAAAAGATTCGGTAGACAATGGACTTGTTAGGAGTTGATACCTGCTACGAATACCATTACAAAGACAAAAGACATCAAATAATGTAATGTAGCTATACAAAGTCTTAGTTTATTTTTATATTAATTATAATTAGGTTCTATTCACTTTTCTTCTAATATAGTCTAATGAATTAAGATTCGAAACCATTATATATAAAAATTTAGAAGGTATAATTTTTTTGGTAAGCTATTCAATTATTCGTTATAATTTGTCATATCATTGGCTAGTTTACGTCAGGGACATAAAAAATATACCGTGGATAAACTGTAGATCGTTGCGATTAAAAACAGTTACGTTGCTGGCAACATTTTAATGAAAGAAATCAAAATATAAGAGGCCCAGGGGTGACGAGGCCGCCCGGATTAATATTTTCCGCAAAATCTTCGTTCAACTTTCAACGATACCGAGTTTTTTGGTTCGCCAATTTACTTAAAATATGTAACTCAAATGAGTGCATGAATCAAGGGAGAATTTGAATGAACACAATACCAAAACAAATCATTAAAAGAGGAAAGCATAAAGGCCCTTGGCAATCGAAGCGGGCTGCCTGAAATCGCCAAGACCGGCTACGAGCTACGCGCTACGAGCCGCTGCCGTCAAACGAATGATATTCAAATTGCATTCTTTTTGTTATTTGGCTATGAGAACAATTCTCTGTTTCAATCCCCTGCATTTCGCATTATTCTTTTTCGACTAACGAATCGAAGTTTTTCGTCATGTTGCGCGGATATTGACGTGAAACGTATTAAAGCGTATACGTCGCTTTGACTGCGTACTGCCATAACCGACGCTCGCGTCACATTCCATTGTGGATTGGATGACATTGTTCAATACTTGAGCGCTGTGAAAAGAATGTACTTCCCTACATTTTAATTATTAAAACGCATACCTCGGATGTTTGAGTTGTGTCCGCCCGGGAAACCTCTACATGCATAATCAATTTAAGCATTTTGCATATTGTGAAAAGCAGTCTTTGTACTAAACGACAATGACATAGCGTATAAAAGAACTCTTGTATGTATAATCAACCTTATTATGATGATGGTTTATGCATTAAAAACATGTTAATTTTGTGTAGTCATTCCTTATCATTTGTTAACAAAATTGTGTTGTGTGTGTAGAGCATTATCATTAGCTTTGTTTTCCACTGTTGACCAGCGTCTCATGTCAGAATGGGTTTTTACTTTACACATTGTGCTAACGTGTACTTTTGATCGCTATGTTTTACTTTGCTCTCATCGTGTTTCCAAAAAACCGAGCAGTACAAATAACTTAAAACTATTCCATAGAATCCTAACAACATTGTGTAGTTAAAAGCTACAAAATCTTAGCAATTGCAAAGTCCATTAGGGACGACTAATTCGTGTGGTAAATACTGTCCACTTACAAACGCTTTAACAGAATGAAATCGGAGCACTAATTATTAATCACGCCGAAAACAATTATCCCATCGCTTAATTTGTAGAGCGGGAGGTCTCAAATTATTGCGCTAAATACGCGGCCCAATTTATCTTGAATTTCATCAGGATCGGGGAAATTTGAATTAAAATGTAAATGTTGTTGGGACGCTCGCCTCTCTAATTGCGATCTGCGTTCGTCCGTCCGTTGTCAAACTTTGAGGCTTGATATAGAGCTCGTGTTGGGGTGTCGTCTTCTTTTTGATAATAGATAAATTTACAATCGAATTTTTGTAAGCTTTTCGGAAGCACTGATTATTTTAAAAACAGTTGTAGATCATTACGATTTGGTACTGTTGTAATGACTTAGGCATGCCAAGAAAAGCCTGTAAGCAAATAACTTTTTTTTTATGCCTTGAATGTAGCAAACGAGCATGCAGTCCACCTGATGGTAAGTGATCACTGCCGCCCATGGACATCTGTAATCCACCCAAGGCAGAAACGAAGTTCTTTCTTAGGTCGACCACGAATGCGTTGCTATCCCTGAGGACTAAGTTGGAACGCCTTGGTTAAGTATGTCTCCCTGACCACACCCTTCAAACCAGAAGACAGCAGCAAGAATACTGCGAAACTGTAAAACCTACACATGCAAAAAATATTTCTGATCATGTTTGTTACAAAACCTGGCGATAATTTTATCGGCTCTGCCGTGACTGGTGTTATTGGAAATCCCTCCCTCATATTTACAATAACGATGCTTGGTTATCTCTCATTCATTACTTTATCCGATAATGTTAAAAAATAGCTTCAGTTTATGCCTTATTTTTTGTAAATATTTGCTTTTTAAAGTTTGGATATGAACAGAAATCGGCTACTTAAATCCATTCATTTCCCATTCGCTGTTTCTACGTCACAGTGTTAATAATATGAGTAAGTAAATAATTATTCCAATTAATGTTAAGTTATATGTTAAGGAACGTTAGATTATCTCCGTAACGGACTTTCGGAAAATGTTTTCTCGTATCGTGCACAAAGGCATCGTTTTAATTTTACTTAAACCCCCTTAACATTGTTGTCACTACATGCTTCCTTGGATCGACGTCAAAGAGGCATCCGATCTTGTAATTAAGTCCGCCAAGCGAGAGAAATCGCAGGTAAATTTAGTCTTAATAAGACCGGGCGAGTGCGAAGTCTGGCATTCAGTTGGAATTTGTCTTAGCTCATCCTTTCATGAGTCAAAACTCGGCTCAACTGCTACGGGCCAATCCAAGCGGCAAATCTGCTTAATTGCTACAAATCCGAACCTTTGTAACAGAACTGACACTGCAAGGCGGATGGACAAATATTTATTTTGTATGCGGAGTATAATCGAGTTTCTGACGCTTCATTTTTAGGCAGCTTCGTCCGTTGTCTCTTTGAATTTATAATTCAGGAGCGGCTCTGATCGTTGTTTGACTTTCTACTCAATCAAAATATCCACCCGGTCGAGTTGGGAAATACCTATATTCACCACGTTATTAATTTCCTATAACTAGTGATCGTTTTTGAGTAGTTTTGAGTATAAAAAGTAGTTTTTGTAATTGATATTAAATAATTAATAGTATCAGGTTACTTTGCGGAAATCCAAGATATTAAATCAGGTTGTTACTTCGCCACAATTGGCTATTATTATGTATGATGGTATATACCCTTAATTCATGCAATGTATACCGCCCTCCCTCACAGGACAATTAAAAAGGTATAAACCAACAGCACGTATATATTGCATAAATTTAAGGTATATACCACCATACATAATAATAGCCAATTATGGCGAAATGGTAATAGCCTAATTTAATAATAGTAATTGTAATAATGCCAGGATACACAATGACGAAATAGGTAGGCAGCACAGTACCGACCGCCGTTAGCTGTACAAGTTACAGTTAATGACACGTTCTTAAAGCACTAATTAAATTAGTAATCCAATTTGGATGATAAGGCAATTATATGTATCACATCTCTATCAATACCGAATGGATTCATATACAAGCACATATCATAACGAGAAATAACTAGGCAATAACAGTATACAGGTATACTCGTATAGTCTACGTCTTAACTTATTAGGTAGTAAGTTTTGTTTGTGAATACAATCGCAGTAAATTTTATTTTGCGCTTAAATCTAAATACAATTCTTAAACATAATCACTTACTTGTTTCAAACATTCCAATTATCAGACAAACATAATAATCCATTAACGCGCTGAAAAGTATAAAAAACTCACACACTCACAACTATAAACTAACAATGAACTGAAGGCTACACCAATAGAAATGATAGCTTTAACATTATTTGATGTAAGTTTAAACACGTCCGCCGTTCTTAGTTTCGCACAAAACGTTTCCACAGGCGCGTCTGTTCTCGCCGGCTCGCGCGTTCCCACTGACAGATTTCCCTGAAAGCAACACATGATTTTCTAAAACAACCCCTGCCATAACTCGGTCGAGAGTGCAAAACCTTCACACAGTGACACGAGGGCGCAACATAATAGCAGTTCGTTAGCATAACTCCGGACGGCGGTTCGCGCCCTTGCTCGACTAAAATGTTTACTTATTAGTCACTTCATCCATTACTTAGCAAATGATTCCGCTTGTCGATGGCGTAATCCAGTTACCTGATTTTTTCTCGGTGCACAAAGGAAAACATATAGATAATAAAAAATTAACATAAATACTTTTACTTCCGTTCGTCATAGAAGTGTAAAAGGTTTTGCAAGAGAGTAAATTTTCATTCAAAATCATTTTTTACGATATCATAATACAAACCAAATCAAACCAATCAGGTACCAAACTGAATTTCACAAGTTCTAAAACCCCACAGAGTATAACCCCACAGGTCATACAAATAGGGATGACATGCGAGAAGAGCTACGTCATCGGCCCGCCACAACTCATGTCGCACGTGACGTGTCACTAACTACGAATTGCCAGAAACGCTTAGATTATGATCCCAACAACAGTTACTTAGGCATTACTATCTGTAAATATGCAGAAACTATCATATCATCATCATGAAACAAAAGCCTAATTTGGAAATTCTCCATTTTGCTCCAAAGTCAGATTCCAAAAATGGAAACCGGTTATTATTAGATTACAAAATAATCTTATCTTATCTTAAGTAAATTGTAATCGTCGCGTATTAGCCACCAGGAGTAACATGTATTGCAAAACATGCGAAATTTCATGCTGTGGAAATTATTTTAAGTAATCCGTAG
>DWNJ01001618.1:0-11701 GCA_018250275.1 Udranomia eurus
TACTGCTGTTATAAGGCAGAAATAGGTGTGGCGGTGGTGCCTCCGGAGCCGAACCGTAAAAGGTTCTACCACCTTCGAATGTGTGTATGTTTTCTAATGCATACTGTGTATATTACGTCATCAGACAAAATATAAAGGATCTATATTACACAAATAAAACATTATGCGTAGTTCGAGAAAAAATCTGACGTAGGACTAACGGCAGAAGGAAATGTATTAAAATCAAGGTTCTACCAAAGCGATCAAAGTCGAATCAAGAAACTATTATCCTTTTTGCGTAGTTTCGCACGCCCTTCCTCCTTTATACAGTCATTCATGCACAACGTCCGGTACAATTTAAAAATTACGTAAGAATGTCGTCACATTTTTTATTTATCATAATTTTGTATGGGTTTATCGTTTCTTACACGATCTGGAACACGTGTTTTGGGAAATGATCGTACACGAACAATTGCTTCCCATTTAACTTACGACCGCGCCCGGCGTTGCTCAGTTTCCATTGTATACGAATTACACAAACGCTATAATTATTTTGCTATGTCTATACAATATGTACAGCTAACAGAAGTTAAAACTTGATACTGTATTTTGAAATTTCAAACTTAGATTGCAATATTGAAAAATAAATCATTAGTAAATTATATAGATCATTTTCTGAGCAAATCACTTTTTATTTAAATTTATTTATTATGTTTATAATAAACAATTTTTTAACTGGCGTAATTGCACACTACATATATCTGACAATTAAACAAATTAAACTTTATTTGTATAGACACAACACTATTAATTAGGCACGTGGTGAGCATGTTGATCACTGGTCACCAACCCGTAAGTTTTTCCCGTTTTTCCCAAACCTCGCTATAAAAGTTTTTACTTCAAAAATGTTTCATGTCCTTTTCATTTACAGTCATACTCTAGTGACTCATTTATGGATTGTTCGTACATTTTAATGTAACATAGGAATATATAATTTTCAGACCTTTGTAAAGTAATTCTTCTAATGTAAGTAAAAAGTAAAAAGTAAAGTAAAAGTAAAGTAAAACTTTGTATAGTATATCAACTTTTTGAACCACTTGAAGAGTTACAAAGGTGAAGATAATGCCCCAATCATTGGATCGGCCGTGGATGGTGGTTGATTATACATGAGGTCGTGTTATCGTATTTTGATTAAGTAAAAAATCATATTTTTACAAAACTGCTATAACATAAACATAACATTAGTTACTACTACTATTATTGCTTAGACAGTCGTTAAATCGTTCATTCCTGCCAAGTCACAAACAGCTAACAATAAATCTATTACGCAAACAGCGATTCTCAGAAAATAGGCGAAATATGAGCGGAACTTCTATTGTCACACAAAATAAAAACAAGGCGGGAGAAACGTACTGTGTACCATTTCAATTAGTCATACGATTACTTCTCGCTACTCAATATCCTTTTGTAATATACAATGCTAAGAGATAAAACAAAACAAAATACGTAGCTGACGCCAGTAACTCATACCCTATCGTATTTAGGGTTACCAGGTCTCATTGAAAATCCGGACAGACCAACCAATTTAGCCGGATGTCTGAATAAAAAGGCCTTACGGCTTTAATTTTTTAAGTCATAAGTATAAGACAAAACATTTTTTTACCCTAAAATAATGGCTTTTGTATCATTTACCGTAAAATCCTGCTTACATTCGAATACAAATACCTAAAAACCTATATGCTAGTCCGTTTGCTTGCGCTAGCGTCGTAATTCAATAATGTAAACAATGATTAAATTAAACAGGCTAATAAAATTCGGTCACCGTCCAATTTGACCGCTCAAGTCACCAAAAAGCATGACAGTGTCCAACTTTATTCGGACGCCTGGCAACACTAATCGTACCTAGTCTATTCTCAGAATGCAATTCGAGTTGCTAAAGTATTTATTAATCGTATCAAGTTCTTGGAGGAAATACATTTAACGCGTTGATTATTGGACGTAACATCTCAGAAGATAGCAGAGTAATTGCACTCATATTCGATCTTATTCATACAATTGAAGGGTTGGATTGTGTTTGTAATTTCGAAATTATGATGGAGACGGCCGTTCTGTCGAAACGATCGCTGGCACGTATTGATCTTTTAGAACATTCAGTAGTTATAAAGGGTTTATTCTGGTTCGGGTCCAAATTCGATTTTGAGCCTTAAAAGACCAGCAGCAAATGTATGTAATCTAATGCGATAGGAGTTTGAGTCTAAAAACGGACTTACCAAGGGAAGCCATAACTGATGCACCATACGTTGATGAAATTTACGATCCGATGAAATGTTGGGCTAGATGTGTTTATGAAAACATTTAAGATACCATATATTAAAAGCTTTATTGCTCGGACCGTTGATGCTTCACATTTAAAATTCCATTTCTGTTTTATTATATAATTCTCATGCGTAAAGCGTAAGAATCTTCTCACATATCATATGTTCAGGGCATTAGCATTTCTATAGAGAATTGATTGTAAGATGTTCAAATAACTTTTTTACCCTCCGATCCGTTTCCATCTTTAGCTAGAATACAATAGCTTACAATTATCTTGTTACTGAAATTTACGACAAAAATAAATCGGTAAAAAAAAACTTTTATTTTCAAGTAGTGTACAATTTTCAATATCTCATTTTATATCAATTTATTCTATTAGTATAACGTTACCAATAACTTAACTAAAATTTGTGGGTTTTCGACAAATTACATTCTACATATGTGACACCACGAGTAACAGACGTATTCGTTCCTCGCTTCTCGATATACGATTACGATGAAACGTTTACCTTAAACACGAACAGCTTTTCAATAAATCTTTGCAGTTCACACAATGATTATGTTAACTCAGCGTCGCGCCGGCGTCGAATGGTCAATTATGATACGTCTGATTAAAGCTCTTTACCACAAAGGCAGACCCTTTATTATACCCCGTACTATTGCATAGGCTTGTTCGAGATTTCTAGTGGTATTGCCCGGTAAGGATCTCGTTCTACATGTTATGCGTTTACATGGCTCGATCAGATAAGTACGAGTTTCAAAACTGAGTGTTTAGTGAAGTTTCGAATAGTATGCAATAGTGGATTGTGTGATTTGGGCTGAAATACTCGCTATCTCAGAATTGAATAGTGTGTGATCGAGTTAAGATAGGCTTACCGACTTCGTGCTATTACATTATTAAAAAAAAATTACGTTTAAAAAGTAAACGACAATTCAGTAAGTCTATTACCATGGTGCTGAGCCGAGAGCTAAAAAAGTGGACAGTGGCTACCACTAGAACCCTATAATTTAGTCTTAAATGATTTTTATCGCATACTAATTAGCCTTTATTTTTAATCCTTTTAATTATGTGTTCTCACTTCTTGTACGCAAAATAAAACTCTCAGAAGACAAAAATAAACACAACGAAGAAAATAACGAAATTTTATAGTTACATGTAAACAAATTCACCTGTCTTAAAAACTCGTCTGGAGAATCTCCTGTCGAGTAAATACCGTTCTAATTACAGCCGTTTCTACAATAAGACGAACTGACATAATAACTGGGTAATCTCTGTGCATGTTGGCAGTAACTGGCTGAGACTACGTCCAACAAACAAAAGGCTATTTAATTAAACACGCGAAAAAGAAAAAAAGTGGAGACCAAACGAGCCAATTATCCCTGTTTTACCCTTCTTTAAAAGAGAGTTATGTCTTATTTGTGTTTGGTCATTTGTCATGGAATGTTAAAATAATATAAGATCGAGAGCAGTTTGAACTGTTTTACGACTAACTAAGACATCTTTCTCTTATGACCCTACTTAAATTACATTTGGTTTGTCGTATAAAGATTAGGAGATATTTCAGCATCTTTTATGGTCATACAGGACAGTATGATATGCTTGTATGTAAGTCAAGCATCATATTTTTAATCGGTATATTGCAAGCAGGGATATCAATTTCAACATCGTGAAGAAATCACCATCTGCATAATATTTTACGTATTAATTAGCTAATTAATATTTTTTTTGTAATATAATATATAGGCCAATTGTGTATTTAATCTATGAACTACATATACGTAACATTACGCTATTATAAAGCCAGAGCCTCTAATTTGGTTATGGAACTTAAGCATTTACTGCTAAATATAAATTGAGTAAAAAACTAAATTGAATCCAATTCAAATTAAGCCCTAAACGCTAAAACGATGTGCTATTTAAATTAGCGAGAAGCGAACAACGAGCAGAAAATTCAAATACATCAATTTCTGCAAAGTAATTTACTTAATCTACGAAATCATTGCACTGTATCCCAAGACGCATATTACATTAACAATGCTTGCCTAACATTACGGCTTAGACCTGATAGCGTGTATTTCCTAGTCGACGATAGTAACTACACACAGCGTTTCTAATTCTCATATCGGCTAAGGGTGGGTATCAAGCGTATCGGCCGAGTATCACCCGCCGGGAAACGCAGCCAAGGTACTATCTGATCCCTGCGGTAACTTACTCTAAAATACTAAAATTGCTTTGGTGAAATCGTTAGCTGAGATCTTCACGCTCTCCTCGCTTATAATATTCCATTACGATACCAATAACAGCTGAATACTATTACCATTCCTTTGCATTTATCCAACGATCTAAATAAGCTTATGTAACAGGATATATTTGGTGCGATTTATTCTAATTAATAAAACGGTTGTTGAAACGGGGAAATGATTAGTGAATGTACTACCTACTTTGAGTTGAAGATCTAAAGAATTTATCTGTGCTTGCAATCAGGCGAATGGCGCTAGCTATTCATGAAAATAATGTTGTCATGAGTAACATGGTGCTCGAGTCCGAGAAGCGAGTCATCGTACATTTATTATTCGCAAGCAGTCGCCTGCGGCTTTGGTCGCGCGAAACTTACATATTTATTTTCCTTTTTTCAATTATTTACAAGCTACGATTAACTTGTTGTGGGTATGTGGGAGACAAATCTTGCTCAATAAATTCACAATAAGTTCACAACTAAATACAAACTTAACTAAGTTTAAGATTAGTTTGACTTACACCATAAATTGGCAAAATGGTAAATTGGCATTATGGTGGTTACCTTTGTTTCAATTCGAACGTGATACTACTCTTACCAGTGGGTATTCTAAGTTCGAAGCGGGTATTCTAACAGGGTGTTTTCTAATACTGGCTAAAGGATAATGTTCAACTAGTTAGGATTTTTCTACTGTAAATCGACTCAATCCGTATTATAATTGAGTGAATAATAGTTTATAGCACTAAGTGCAAGTCATTTGATGTTCGTCATATACCTAAAGAAGTTTCCAACGTTTTAAGATTCTAAAATTATGGTAATGAAAAAATTACGGAAATTTTAAAATTAATTACAAAGAGACAAATTAAGACTCTTTGCTATACACTAACGAACGGTACGTTAATAGATCACGTTGTCTTTTGCTATGTCATTTTAACATTCTTAGCGTTGTCTAAGATAGGCTAATCTGGTGAATGATTGCTTTTAGTATAGAAATAATCAACCAGACCATTTATTATCTCGGGTTAAAGTAGAGTTTTTTTAAATAATTGAAGGTGGTAATAAACCTTTTACGGTTCGACTCCGGAGGTACCACAACTACACCTATTTCTGCTTTATAACAGCACTGTTCTTGCTGATGTGTTGTTGTTTCATGGGTGTGGTCGGGGAGACATACTTAACCGAGGCGTTCCAATTTAGTCCTCATAGCAACGCATTTATGGTCGACCTGAAACAGAACTTCGATCCTACGTTGGGTTGATTACAGATGTCCATGGGTGGCAGTGACCACTTACTATAAGGACTTACTATATGGGCTACATGCTCCTTTGCTACCTCCCCGTTATAAAGAAGAAAAAAATATTAAACTGTAAAACTAAGACGCAACTGACTCCCGAAAATAGCTTTACAGTTCGTTTTTCCTTTAAAAATGAGCAGACGACCCTTATTAAAGCACAATATGTATATAAATATGCATAACGCATAAATGTGCCATTAACCCACCGCGTAGAGTTAAAACGTAAACACAGTCAATTTAACAATATTGAAATCAGAAGAGAAAATATGAATGCGTTACAACAAAAAATCGTTTCTTCTCCAGCTGTTTCTTAAAAGTCAAAACATAACGTTTAAAATGTCAACACGTTCGGAAATGAGTTTGGAGTGTAATATGTTTTGACAACTTTTTATTACCTTAATAATTGCGATTTTGTGGACATCACTGCGTAAGAAATTAATTTAGGAAAATTATTTCCTTCGAGTGACGTAGTGAATTGGCATTTTTTGTCGTGATGCCCATTTTTAATACGTTAATGAAATGGCGCTAAATATATAGGGAGACGTTTAAAATCAGACAGTGATAAGTGGATGATGAACTGGTGTTGGATTTTTATTAGATTTAACAATCATCTTCTAATCTTACATGAATACGTACGTACATCGAGAATATACACGTAAACCTATATAGCAGGAAGACTAAACAAAGTCCCCAGACATTAATCTGGCGAGCACAACGTAATAGAAAAAATATAAATGGTAGGTAGCGCCCTCGTAAAAGATTTACAGTGGTTTCAATAACTTTATACTAATTATTCATAATTAATTTGGCACAAATGTAATAAAAAATACATACAACAACTTAAATAAATAATAGTTGATAGTTGTGATAAAATCTCTTCTGTATCAAACTGTAACTAGTCCTTTATAGTTTATGTTTAGAACAACACATTCTGCATTAAGATTATCCGATATATATATATATATATATTGGGAATGCATCTCATCCCTTTTATCTAATGTATGTGTAAATTATACACATTTATTTATAAATATAATCTATCTGAACGGAAATCAAACGAACGAGCGAACGAAACGAACCATCTGCTTCGATCACCGGATGGCGATTGTGCATGCGTCGTCAAAAAAAGCACAGAACAAAAATCACATAAATATAGTGTAGATTACATAGTATAAAGGAGCATAATAAGACCGTGTCGATATAATATTAAATAGGGTTGCAATGCCCCGTTAGCGTAAAAGCGCTGTCGACACAAAACGCTCGTGGCGCATAAATCGGAGACGCCTGACCTTCCACAGCGCGTCGTTTACATTTCAGCTGGTGTGAATAATGACTTTTGGATCATTTCTTACTTACTATTTTACTAGTATCTTAATTTTCTATTGAATATACTTATTGTTCGAACGAATGAAAGATCGAGCGGTCTTGTGGAACGAACGGCGGGAAAGTATGAACACATTATAATCGAACTGCAGTCGTATGTTAGCTGTCCGTCATACATACTTTAAGATGAATGTGAATTTGTTTGTAACATTTTTTTTTATATTTTTCATACATACCAAGTCACAAAATTCGAAATGCATACAGTATATATTTATTAGCTCCCAAATTAAATCCCGTTCTTTCGCAAAATTGCGCGTATTAACGTTTTATTATTTAATTACATTCAAGGTATTGAATAAAGATTCGTATAGTTATTAAAGCTCGCTCTTAGTTTATAAACAACTAGACGAATCCTATATAATACACATGTACAAAGTTTCACGCATAATTAAAAAAAACTTACACAATACTAACATAACCTAACCTCTAGACAGAAACGGGCATGTCGATAGAACATTAAATTAATGTAATATACCTGTTTGAGCAAAGAGCGGCGCTGTCTGCACAAAGTGCTCGTGCCTCATAAATTGGAAGAGTCTGACCTTCCGCGGAGTTGCGCCGTATTTACACGTTAACTAGTGTGAATAATGTCTTTTCGATCATTTCCTACAGCTAGGGAGTATAAATAATATAACGAGTAAATCTTTCAAGCTAGGACGTTTCTATTGTTCGAATTTCAACTTATTTCGATCTAAATTTACAGCGTTACATTCAGAACCACTCACCAATCCTATGAAAGAAAATAATATACTTTATATGACTATATTCGTACTGACATTTTTTTAACAAGTAGCATGTAAATACATACTAGTAATTTTGTCAGCCAGCTAAACGCAAAGGCTTGTGTTAGGAGTCACGTCAAAAGTGCAATGGGAGAGTGATGACCGATACGACCTCTCTATCGTAAGACTGACAACCCATAGGGCCATTGCCGTTAACGTGCCTGCTAATTACTCAGAAAACTGAAATTAACATTATGTTACGTAACGTATAAGTAATAAATTATGAAGATAAATATAAGTACATGGTGTGTTTTACTTTATTAAACATAAGAGAAAACATCTGTCTGTCCACAATATTTGTGGAACCAGCGTTCAGCTAATTTCCTGACAATGTCTATAGAGCCTTCAATAATGCATCATACAATAACCCCTCCATTTCTTTTAAAGGGAATTCATTGAATTTAAAAGAGGTTCTCACGATACGCAGCGGGCGTTCTATTGAAAGCTGAGCCTCTTTTTGTCTCGGGACGTGTCCTGTGTGCGTCGTATGTTGCTTCCACGTGGCTCGAGAATTGCGAATCACATCATCCAAAGAATAACTATTAGTCTCTATACATACATATAATAAAACTGTAGAAGAGTTAAGTTCTTTACATTTAATATAAACAAACAAATGCCCCTAGGGCATCCTAGGTCGTCATACAAGTAAAAAAAACTCATTTTGCAATTTTTGCCTGTCTGTCTGTTGTCCGGCTTTCACCTAAAAACTAGTGGACGAATTTCGACTAAACTTTTTTTGTTATACAGCTATTAGTCCTCGACAACACATAGGCTACAATTAATTAATAATAATATTACTGAATATTATACAATTAATAAGATAACACAACATTGATTTTCAGACGGTAAGAAGTCCGCCGGGTTATTGTTATTATTATTGTTCTATAAGTTGCTTTGGTTTGGCCTCAACTATATCATTGCTATATACGATTATAAATCAAATAATGTTATGAATGTGTGTAGTCTCATATTATAATTAATATACTAATAAAAAGATGGCGATGACAGGACCGATTGATCGTGACCTTGTGTTATGTATCAGACCGAGAACACATTTAAACCGATCTTACGAATTTCTGCTTTGCCGGATTCGAACCCAGACTTCGAATGCCAGCTCGGCGTTATCCGAGTCGTCACTAACAACGTCATTTTATGGTTACAGTTATGATTGCTAAAACAGCTATTTCGAATTTTAAATGGTTATTTTTACTAGTATCCTTGCTTCTCCTTTTTCTGGAATGGTACCACATCTGTAATTGACTTCTAAAAGAACGTCTGTTCTATCGTAATGGAATATGCGAAGGAGATTTGAAATGACTAAGGCCTCATGCTAATTGCTAATATTTTATTCACTTCATAAATTACTCAAAAACCTTACCTGCGTTGATTGTACCTTTGCAAACCTAGGCCTATTTCCGATTTTTTCTAAAACAGCATTGAATCATGAGAAATCCACGTTCGCTTGATCCCATCATCATCTTGTTCCAGAAATGATTATTGACAGGGAGACATTATTTTCCCATTCATCGTTATTCATTGTTCATCTGTATTCTCGTTACCAGGAAGAAGATAATGCTCAAGATAGTGATCAAACACATTTTCCATTTCGTATACGTATTCGTACAATAAAAAGTTTTAACTAATAAATAAACGAGTATTTACATTCGTATTTCATATACTTTATAAAATTACTAGCTAATCCGGCACTTCGCGCCATCCCCGACCCCGTCGTCGAAAGTCGTAGAAAATAATTTCATTTACCATTTATTTGCGATAGCAAATACATTTATTTTCGAATTACAACAATGGGGATAGCATATAATCCTTCTCCATGAAAAAGTACATATACAGTCTAATTTTCATACTGATCGGTCAAATGGTTTCTGGGTTAGTGATTTCATATTATATTTACAAATATCCTATTTTATAAACATAGATACGGATATTTATACTATTCAAACAATTGGTTACGTCACATCGATATACTTACGATCTATTGAAACGCATTTTTGTAAATAAACAATATTGTGGTTATCTAATGGACAATCGCGCCTATTGCACAATACTACATGGTTGGTACGTTTGATAATCAAATTACAATTAAAAACGCTTATTTTCTACCGTGGGAGATCACGCTTCTTCAGTGCCATGCCACCCACGTTCATAATAAAAACCGTAGCCGCATTGGCGATCGTCAGTGTTGCCAACTTGGGGGTCTTCCCCCTAAATTTAGGGTTTTTGGAGAGGGTATTTTAAAGGGTTTATTATGGTTAGGGGTGTTTTAGGAGTATTTGACTCTTCATATTTATATAGGCTCTGGGACAAATATTTCTATAAGCGCATCATACATTTGTTCCAGGCTCGTTTTTTTGTCATCAAATTATAGGCAAAAAATGTTTAGGGTTTTTTTTATTTAGGTAAATCTGGAGGATTTTGCCTGTCATATAGGGGGAAAAATAATTGGAGAATAGGTAACACTGGCAATCGTTAGCAAACACGCAAGTTTGTCGAAGAAAGTTCATGGGATGCTTAACATGCACGTATTCGTTTGAATTTGAAAACTTGAATTTGATTTATTACCTTTATTCTCGTTACAGTTATCGCTGCGTTTTATGTTATTTTATTTCGCTAAAAGAAGTGATTTTGTCAGATGCTGAAAGTGACGTCGAAAAAGGAAATATATATTTGTTCTTTTCTTCAAACAAAGTTTCTTACAGACAAAAAAAACACTTTGTTTTTTCCTCCTTCCGCTACCAGTAAATTGACAAATTTCATGAGAACAGTATCATTAAACTGAATACCAGTATTTTAGCGAAGTGAGTACTTGACTTTGTGACTACTTTTTTTTTTAAACTACTAACATGTAAATGTATACATACTAGTCATTCTGTTAACCCCTCCTGCTAAGCTCAAAGGCTTGTGTTAGGAGTGGTTTCACGTCAATAGTGCAATGGGGGAGTGAGGATCGAACTCACGACCTCTCGATCGTAAGACCGTCACACTACCCTTTGGGCTATTGCCGCTTAATAGACTCATTTTATGAATTGTTTACCAAAATGGTAATGAGAGTGCTTTCCTTAGAAGAATGATGTATTACAAAGCAATAATCATAAGTAGTGATGAAGCAGAATATCAATTAGCTTATGTACAAACAAGAGGAAAACAAAAGTGTCGTTGTTAATAAGAGAAATTACTTACCTCATGGCGATGGGTCAAGAGAGCTATCCAAACATAAGAAGTGTCACTTGAAGTCATAAAAGAATTTCTACTGTTGACATCTTGAAATCTTGAAAAGTATGATAGTTGTCACTGAACTACATATACACATAACAATTAATAGTATCGGGCGTTACTTTGCGGAAATCCATGCTATTAAATTAGGTCATTACTACTTCACAATAATTCGTTATTATTATGTGTGATGGTATATGGTTATTAAGAATTTTTAGTAGTTTGCGTTGCGATCATCCTACCAAATATCGGAGGGTTTTTGAGAACTACCGCCACCAACAGCAACACTGAAAATTATTGAAAGAAGGCTAATGTTCAGCACTGGAAGATAAAAATATAATATGATCCGGGGGCCAGAAAATTCTGAGGAAATACGAAGTGCGCCGGGTCAGCTAGTATCAACATATTAAAGGCAATAACGCAATAGATAGGGTGTCGGACTTACGATCGAGAGATCGTGGATCGACCCTCAATTCAAT
>DWNJ01001619.1:0-11699 GCA_018250275.1 Udranomia eurus
CGCGGTAGGCGGCGCCCGCGTCCTTCAGCAGGCTCTGCGCGCTCGCCGACCGCACGAACTTCACCAGCGGCGGCAGCGCGTCCCTGGGGCCGACGCGATGCGATACAGCGTTAGCTATTCTTCTAACATTAAGGTAGCGAACGAGCAGTTCACCGATTACGATCGGGTGTAATTGGTAACCTGCCATGGATATCTGTGATCGATCCAAGTTAGGATCCCAGTTCTTTCTTAGGTTGACTACAAATACTTTGCTACCCCTTAGGACCGAGTTGGACTTCAGTTAAGTACGTCTCCCTTACTTCCATCAAACCAGAACACAGCAGCGAGAACGCTGCTGTTATAAGGCAGGAAAAAGTTTAACGATGGTGCCTCCAGAGACGGAACGTAAGAGGTCTTAGCTTTTTCGAAACTTCATTAGGGAGTGAATCCTAATACTAATACTAATTATCCGCTTCAGATATAATATTATAAAGATGATACTTTTGTTGTAATTCTCTAGGACAAAAGTACCATCCACCCGACGTTCCATTTCATAAAAACGAAATTCTCTAACTACTGATTCCATTCATTTGTTTTATGAAAATCAGCCACGCATTTTGACATGATAAAAATTTCAACTGGCACACAAAACTTACTTCACAACCCGACTGCGTATGAAGTCCTTGCTCAGATCGCCCATAACAACGAGCAGGTCTAACGCCTTCTTCATCACGAGCGGCTCCTGGGGCGTGAACTTGGTGATCAGCGGCGCCCAGGCCTGGTGGATGAGTGGCAGGAATTCGTCCTCATGATCCTGCAGGATGAGGAGACCCTGCTGCAACACCTGCATCGCGAGGATACCCTCGTCGCGCTCCTTCGTGCCGATGAAGTTGATGGAATGTTTCAGAATCGTCTTGGTGACTTCTATGTGTTTGGGTAGCGGGGGCTTTTCCTCTGTGGATGAACGATAATAGTTTTATTCGGAAAAAATACAACAATATTTTACATTTCTCCATTTTATTTTTTTCTGCTACAGTCACTGAGTCGGTTAGGTTAGCCCCTTATTTAGTGGCGAATTTGCCGCCAGAAAACAAAAAAAAGGTCTATTGATTCGATCCCTAGTTTATATTTGTGGGGGCCCCTCTTCTGTGGAGGCCTCTAGGCACCAGCCCCGCCTTCTCCTTCAATTCCTGCCCTACCCTACCCATTAGACTGTCTACTATTAACCCATTGACCTAAAAAAGTTACGCAAAGCTTAGTTGCGGTTCAAAAGATTCAAATTCAATTTACCAGAACGGCATTAAGGATTTATTAAACAGACTATTGCATATAATGTAGTAAAATAAATAGATAAAGTAGTAAATATATAATATTAGCTAACCTGCTACAGTATCATCGTGGTCGAGCATTTCTTCCTCCTTCTTCTTAACATCTTCTTGGTACATCTCCTCTGCGCTCTTATCCGTGTCCTCTTCATCCAGCAGCCTGTCAACCTCGTCATTAATCTTGACGTACTCTGTGTAGTCCTTCAAGTAGTCCTCATGCCTTCTGTGTACGTTCGGTTCATACTTGGGCGTGACGGGAAACCACCTGTGGATGCACTGGAAGAAGCACTCGAACACCTGCAGGTACGAGTACAGGTGCTTCTGGTGGTACTTGTCGCAGCTCTGGATGACCACCTGCAATTGTAGTATAATTGAGTTATCTATTTATATATTTGTCTTTTAATCTGTTTAGTAATCTGTTCTTGCTATCCTTCGAAGAAAGAGCCGTATATAATACATGTGTTATAATGGTAGTTCTTTATATCCCCACTAGAATAGTTGAACATATTTTTTTTGATTACACAAAGCGACGTTAATTGTTTTACATTTCTGATGCTCACGCCACTCTCATTCAGTATTAAAATGACGTTCCGTGTTAAACAGGTATCTATATTTGTACTTGTGTGCATCAAAGGCATGGTTGTGTGCGTAATGGGTTCCTTTACTAATTTAATGTATTATTATATAAGATATTAACTTTCTGCACTTATTCTCGGTCTAAACTTTGACTGAGCCAAATTTCATACTCCTCCTCCGTGTAATTGTCGTAAAAGCTTACCAAAACTTTTGCTTATTTATAATTATGTTAAATAAATAACTGCTTACGTCGACAACTACAGCGTACAAGTATTCCAGGATACTGGTGTCACTGTACGTCATCACCACAGTCAGGATCTGCAGCGCCGACTCCACGTCCCATGCCTGTGTGATAAAAGAAAATATGGATAATAATGTTGTCAAGTTTTCAATAGTGAGTGATACAAGTGAATAGCTACATACAAAATCTGATACAATTAAATAATGTCACCCAGCATTAACCATTACGCTATGACCCATATCAAATTTAATTTAATAATAATGCTTAATGGATCGATTCTCAGAATTATAGGTTTTAATCTATGAAGTTATTGTGAAAATTGGCCAAAATATGACGATAAGTGTTAAGTAATATATAAAGCAGGCCAAGCCGCGAGCAACAATTAGTAGATGGTAAAGAAGTTCAAATATTACCTTTTTGAGTTTAACAGTGATCTGGCTGGTGAAGTAGTCCGCGTTCTGCGCGATGAGCTCCGGGATGCCGCTCAGCGAGAGCCCCTCCGCAATGTCGCTTAACGCCTTCGTGCCCGACTTGTGGAGGATCTCGTATTTGCTGCCTGTGGGCAAAATATTCATTTTTAGAATTAGGGTGTTATGTATTTTAATTATTAATTAGGTGGTGTAGGTTACGAGCACGACATTCATTATTCAAGTTAATTTCGCAGAAGAAATAGGAAATAATACACTTTTGGATCTCTGTGAGGTCGAGAACAAAACTTTCAGTAGTAGACTTAATGTAGTCCAATTTTTTTAACTCAATCATTGCTGCTCCTTCTCACTTCAGTCCAAGTTACAAAACAACATGTTTCACAAGCAGCAACATGTCCCGTCTCTGCAGTGTCTCAGGTGGTTCCGTAGCCAGTGTCATGCGTATGCTCACCGACTCGCTCGAGCAGCGGGCACAGCGTGCGCAGCAGGTAGGGGCGGTACTCGTCGCGCAGGCGGCGCGCGAGCACGCCCACGCCCTCCGTGAGCAGGCACGACATGGCCAGGTTGCGCTGCAGCTGCGCCACGCTGCGGCACCCGCCCCCCGCGCGCCCGCCCCGCCCCGCGGCCCCGCCCTGCGGCAGCACGCGCGCGTGCCGGTAGCTCACGTCCGTGTAGCGCACCTCCGTCGCTCCCTCGTACAGACCTGACGTGCATTATTTACCAATGGACATGCGAACTAATTCAGTGTTTGTATTTTTGTGTGAACAGCAGACAAAGTAGCAAATATAATATATTTAATGTAAAAAAACCTTCATTTTATGGAATGTATGTATGTAAAACTATATAGAATGAAATGCCATGAAAGACAACAAAATAATAGTAACCAACCTGGCACGCTGTCTTTGATCCAAGCTCTGGGATTGTAAACCTCAAGGTCCAAGGTTTCCTCTTTAGTTAGAGGTACCTCATCAGTACCGATGTCCAGCGGAAGGTTCCATATATCATCTTCGATGTACACGTCGATTATGCGCTTGGCGAGGCTCGGTGGGGCCCCAGGTGCTACCACAAGAACATTTTTATTTATATAAGTTTCTCTATATTATTATCTGTAAAAGTTAGCTCTAACGTAACGTAACGTTTTGGTCAAGTCATCTGCATCCTCAACTCACCGGAACCGATCCAGTTCATGATGAACACGAGCTCGCAATCGCGCCGCTCGAGGAACAGCTCCAGCAGGCGGTCGAGCAGCAGCTCGGCGCACTCCACGGTGGCCAGCAGCACGAGGATGTCCTCCAGCGCGCTGCGACACTCCCTCGCTTCCAGGTGCCGGAGATGCACCCACTGGCAGTAGCTCTCCGGGCTGCTCGTTATTCCTGACATGGAAAATAAAAAATACACATTTTATATTACATTTTTACATAAACGATTAAGCATTGTTGTTATAAAGAGATGAAATGAGAAGTAGGTGGGTGAAATGGAGCGGGTAGAAGAATTTTGTAATAATTTTATTGTTTTATTTGATTTGCCAGTCTTAAAATACCGTGCGTAAAACTTCACCTAGCCTACCTACTAATTCTAGTGTCAAGTATTGAACCATATAAGGTAAACACAATTAATTAATGAAGGGGTAAATGAAACAAACAGGGGTGAAAGAGAAGAGGGGAGGAAGTACAGCAGAACAGAAGAGGTGGTTGGAAGGGGAAATGTCACCCTGCGTGGAGTGTCGCTTGAGCAGCGTGAGGTCGGGGCGCAGCTGCGCGGCGGCGAGCAGCGCGTCGGCGAGCAGGTGGCAGCGCGCGGGCGCGCTCAGCGCCACGGTGAGGCGCTGCGGGCGCGCGCCGTCGCTGAGCGCGCGCACGTAGGCGCGCACCCGCCGCAGCGCGGACAGCTTGCGGCCCGCGTCTGCGCACAACGGCACTACATGTTCACTATTGTATTTTTTTTGGACACGAGTAATTCAGTAATACGACTTTTCACGCGTTTGTATTACGTATTACAGTTTCACTTGTAACGCATTTGTATTACGCATTACAATTTAGACGTGTACTCCGTAATCCCGCGTTTTTATACGCCTTTATCGACGATGAAGAGTTTATAGGTCAAGATGCCAACATGGCGTCAGTATACACTTCTAACGCTTGAACAATAAGTTTGTTCACACTTGCATCTACTTACCAATATTATTAAGTATCCTCGGCAGATTCGTGAGCCCAGTGAAGAAGTTGTCGCACAAGGCGTCCATGGCGGCCATGCGTCGTTCGGTAGTTGTGTGCGCGAAGAAGGTCTGGAGCACGGTGATGCAATACTTCGACACCTCCGGGTACTCGTCCCTGGTCAACATGATCAGCACGTCGAGGGCTACCGGCACTGACGTAGGCAGCGTACTAGATTAAATAAGTATATGTTAGTTTCTGGAGTACATATACATTTTTATCTGTTTATTTGTATGAAAGTATGTATATGTATACTTATACACATAATTGCGAGTAACTAATTATTTGGTACAACTGAGGATTCTGGCTTCAAAAACAAGCATATTATTACTATATGTCTTTGACACTTTTTCAACTTATTACAACACTATATAATTCATTTCTCTATATCTATGCTTCATGATAGCTGGCTGTGTTCCACTAAACGCTCCCAGTGCTCAAATGTATGTTCGACATTACGACCGCGATACGATAACGTTATTAATGACGTCATTATTCGCGTTCCATCTAAACCGGTGTAAGATAGAATTCACCGTTCACAAGTCAGTCGACCAGAAAAAGATGGTGGTCGAAAACAAAAGTCCACGGTGATTGTTGTGAGCGGTTAGTGGAACGCAGCAGACATGCATAAATGCGGTATCTCATAAAATCAACTTTAAATGGGAGCTAAAAAATCATAACTATTTTAGTGTATCATTTCATCTACTGTTAATACGCTATCTCACTCGCAGCACTCGACCAGCAGGCGCGCGCACAGCACGGCCAGCTCGCGGCGCACGCGCGCGTGCGGGTGCGCGGCGAGCGGCGACAGCGCGCGCGTCACGGCCAGCAGGCGCCCGCCCGCGCGCGCGTACCACTCCGCCGACCGGATCGCCACCTCCTTGCACGACTTCTCTGCGCGGACGAATTAGACAGACTATTGAGAGCCTAAAGAGAATACTTATGAATTTTAACAGTTTTATTTCGATAGAATAAAAAACCACTGAATAGTACTATATCCCATTTGCTAGAGAGCGAAGCGATTATTAATACCAGGCCCTGGTATATATAGATTTGAGAGAGGGTGGGCGAACGGAGGGCGAGCGTGGCACTGGATACTGCCCTGAAGTCTGTGTGAGGGGCAAACATTCACGTAATTAATAATTCCCTCCTTTTAGGGGGAGCCCCCCCCCCCCTGGGGGCAAATGTATAAATTCTCTCGAATAAGGGCTCATTCGTTGCCCCAGGGCCTCGACACCTCTAAATCCGGCCCTGATTAATATTCAAGAACACAATAATACATACGAATTTCATGATTTTTCCATCCGTCCTTGTCACAGCCAGGCACAATTATAAAACCCCTTATCCTCTAGTATGACGCCACATATTTACAATAAAATATTATGACCCCTTACACAACAATGCGTGTACAAAATTCAGAAAACCATACTTAAATACCCTAATAAGTTTTTGCTTATAAGAGAGTCCACTTTATTAAATGTCTCCTTTTATTTATTACAATAGAAAATAATGTTTAAATAAATAGTACCTCTTAAGTCCTTGTCGAATTTGGTCATGTTACTCTTCGCTATCATAACGGTGAAGTCTTCAACCCTTATGTCTGGTTTCTTCGTCAGTCGTCTATTGTTCATCGTCATACAGAGCACCCGGTGGGTACAGTCTAGAGCAGCCTGTCGAATAAATAACTCATTCTTATATTTTCAAGATCTTGTGTTCTCTAAAACACTAAGTGTTTCACACACCCCGATATATACATACAGACATGCCCGATTTGTTGACCTCGTGTGCACAGACGAGTCTGAATTTTAAAAAAAGCCTACATATACTAGTATATGATTTCACACATTAAAATAATTTTGTTTATTGGAGGGGCGTGCATTTTAATTGGAAGATCTCTTCAATATTATGTGTTGGTTCATATTCTCAATGCCTTATACATAATGAATGAAAGATGGTTAATAAGAAACTACTCACCACTACGACCGCATGCCCCGGGTTATTCTTGCACATGGCCACATCCTGCAAGGCAGCGAGCACTCCAGGCAAGATGCTGGCCAAGAAATCCGCCGTGGGCTCATCCAGAACGCGATACTTTATGTATAAGGCCTCATCGGCGTACTCGGGGTGCGTCATAGTGTGGGCGTTCAGACACTCGATGGCTGCCAATCTGATTGAAAAGAAAGAAATATTAAATTCACAATTGAAATTTATCATTTATTATGTTTGATCATGGACGAGATACGAGATGTGAGGTGACGATGGATGCGATGTGTTTGGATGTGTACACATGGAGGTCAAGATAACTCGGCCAAAAAGTAGCAGACAACCAAGAGAAATATCTATTTTCACGATCAACCGTCGTAGAGTCAACTTCACCCTGATGATGCTCCGTTCTGGGGCGAAACACGTGTTGGTGGTGGTATGTATCTTGGTTTATACCTTTGTAATGAGAGAGGGAGGGCGGTATAGATTGTATGAATTAAAGGTATATACCGTCATACATAATAATAGCGAATTGTTGCGAATTAGTAATAACCTCATTTAATAGCAATATCGCAGTTTAACTGCGGAGGTGCCTCCGTAGTTAAACTGTTAAAAGTTATATCACCTTGAAAATAGGTATACAAGCTGTAAGCTGGATACCCATAGCTGGATCTAATGCCCTATTCGATTTAATACTTACAATTTGTGGTGACAATAACAATGGGCTTGTGTTAGGAGTGGGTTCACGTCAACAGTGCAGTGAGGATAGAACCCACGACCTCTCGATCGTAAGATCAAAGCTAAGGTAAGGACAAAGCTGGAATGTTGCGTTAAATTCTCACCTCAAGGCTCTCATCTTGTCGAGCTTGGCGATGTGAACGGAAACGAAGACAGCTTGCGCTATTACCGGGACCTGGGTATTCAGGATTTGCACCTTCACGTCCACGCTGCAGCCCAGCATCAGCGCGGTGAGACACTTCATCACGCTCAGCTTTAACTCCTCTGGCACATCCGCAACTGGACAAGCAACGGGAATCAGACAATATAACCAACAATGGAAATATCTTTTTTTAACATAATTACCATAAATAATTGGCTTTAACATAAATAGTTCATTAAAATTGTACACCAAAAAATAATTAAATAGTTTATATGTACCTGAAAAAATTAATGGATGTTGTAGTTTTATATTTAAAAGAACCATAAATCTTTATTACGATACCTTTTTGAAAAAATACTAACAGGTTATTTATTACAATGACGATTCATTGAGCCAAAGACAGATACAAGTTATTGCTGTTATGAAACATTTATAAGGTTAAAAATAAACTACTACAAACACTAATTGGAAACCAGGGGAAAAATGTTAGGAGCATGCAGCACACAAAAGAAATTATACAGTTATATTTTAAATAATTACACTCGCCACATACATTCCAATTAGAATTAAAAAGCATAGAAGCATTAAATATAAAAGCAAAAATAAGTCATAGCTGTATTATATGTATATAATCAGTTTTAATATTATTTGCCTAGTTATCTATATACTCGTATATATACAAAGTTCTGTTTGTTACACCGTTTATAACTCAAGAACCGCTGAACCGATTTGTAAGATTTTTGTGTGTTTGAATTTGTTTTAATAATTATTAAAATATCATAATTATCAATAATAAATTTGATTATTAAAAGTCGTTCATTAATATAAATTGCATAACAGAACGAGACTGATAGCTCAAGTAATGTTGACAATGAAGGCAAATGTCTTGCTGGCACGTCATTAAAAGACTTGATTTTTTAAATTTATATTCATTATCGTAATACGAATTATCCTAATTAATTTGTATTTATTTAAAATGCGGCTCATTTATTAACTGTTAGGTGGAATGAAGTTCGCTGAGACAACTAGTACCAAAATAAATCCTAGAATAAGACGTAGATAGGGCACTTTATAAACATCAGCATGCTTAGGAATAGGATATGTATAGAAAAGAAACAGCCTACTAATTAAACTTACCAGTAAATATTAAGTTAAGATAACAAATATATAATATTTAAGTTTAAACAAATTTGTTCATCAACAACTTGAAAGGGGAAAATCCTAAACCATGCTCAGCTTAATATTACTCAAAATAAAGAATCATTATAAAGAATCAATAAACAATCGTCAGAACATTATGTTACATACCAACTCTTAGAAGCTTTGCACATTGTTACAAATATTTCAACAATGCAGCCAAAACTTTTAGCTTAGCAAAAAAAAAGAAATAAAATGCATTGCATGTACTTCAAAACAATTATATATTGAAGCTTGAAAGGATAAATTTCCCAAGCGGCAATAGGCAACTTCATAGGAGAGCCATTTATTATTCGTTATTCATAGATTTCAGTTTAGATCAACTCAAAATTTGTATATAACTCAATATTGCTACAAATGTTGAATAGTCAATTCTGCCTTCCAAGCGTCGATATATTTTTTTCATAATGTTGAGATAAAATACAAGCATGCAGTCCACTCGTTAGTATTTTATTATTATTATTCTGCCGCCCATGGACATATAAGCATATATAAAAAATTACGTAATTACAAATCTTGATGTCAAAGAAATGATAAACCCCACAATCGATATCTAAAAGTTCCGTGTACTAGTATGTAATGTTCTAAAACTTACCAGATGCTATTTTTTCGTGAGCGTAAGACATAAAAATAAATAGAGTAAGTTTATTGTATTTTTCTCCTATGTCTCCTAAACTAAAATACGGTTTCTTTATCTATTCCATCTATATTATATGGTTTTGTTTTTTACTGAAGACATACAAAGCAAATTATCCTAGTATTGCTCTTTTGATGTGACCACTCAACATTGACTGAATAAAACAATGTTTTTTTATTAAGGAGTTTGAGAGAAGTTACTAAAGGCCGATTAATTTTCTTTCAATTGAGTATAATTTAAGCTCTCATTTGTTGTTGTTGAGACCATCCCTGAGATTTACTAACATTTATTAATGCAGCATATTGAAAATCAAATTTATTATAACCAAAACAATTGGTAACAAAGATTCCCCTGTTAAAGGGGAACCAGTTATGAGAAATTATTCTCATATAAACAAATATATTTAGAGCCAATTATTGTGTAATTAGATGAATTCACTCATTTTATACTCGAGCAGAAAGTGACAACACTTACGCATTCCCGTCTTAGCTCGAGCAAACACCAAGCTGAGCAGTCCCATCTCTATCTTCATTGTGACATCAAACATGGTCACCTTGATATGTTCCAGGACCAATGTCATTGCATCGATTATCTGTGTCAGCATTTCATATTTGCCTCTGGAATTTATTTGAAATGTTTTTTGATAACTATTGAATCGTTTAAAGTCTATTATGGCATACAAGGTTCCTTTTGGACATCATGCATTCAAAATTTACACATTTAGAATGACAAGTACATGATTATAAAGACAAAGTAACTTATAATAACTAAGTTTTGTATCAGATTTCATAAGGCATTCTCTATTTATTTCTTAAGTTATTTTGAGATTAGACTGATTTGAACTAGACCATTCATGATTGGGTCAGTCAGGTGTGTGGTGGTGCCTCCAGAGTCGAACCATAAACCGGTTTTACCATCTCAGAATCTATTTATTCCTTTGCAAAAATGTGCATTAACACATTATTATTAGTATTAGGCACGTTGTGGTAGGTCAGTAAATCAGTAGTCATCATCACTGAGGTGGTGGTAATGAAACTAGAAACCATCATTATCATCTATTCTTAACTGATATAGGACCATATTAATGATGTCTTCATTCAGTTAGGGCAATAGGTATTTCCTGGTACCAATAAATACCTAGTTTAGGTTTCTATACATGGATATTGTTTAAAATCTGATATGCTGCTCTAGAGCAGAATGGCGCCAAATTTTAGGAAAAATTTTGTCGCGTTACGAGCTAGACACCAGTTTCAATTAAGAACAACAAATAAATAAATCAGTCAGCCTGTTTATTTGATACTCATGTTTAACTCCATTCATTTAATACGCAAAATCATCTATTGTTAGATTATTTATGTTAGAGGTATTTTGTAAAAAATATGACTTACTCGTTTTCGGCAGACTTGATATGTGTGATGAACGGGAACAGTACGTACTGCTGCAACTCCTGAAGATTCTCGGGATTCACAGTGGGCACCATAGCCATGAATTCGGCTATATGCTCCGGCGTCGGCTTCACCATCACGGAATCACACAATGGTTTTAGACGATAAAAACAATCTTTCAAATGCGACTTAATACCCAATTTCATCATTTTGAGACTATATATCTCATAAAAATTGTCTATCTCCAAATCACCGCGCAAATTCATTTGCTTAACAAAAAAAATCGGGCAAAAACAGTGCGTTTTTCTGCATAGCCATTGCAGTTTTCCAAATTGTCAATATTCTTGAATAGTTTATTGACATGAACAGTTTGTCATTATCATTTTATTACACTTCAGTTTCGTATAAATAAGGAGTACGCGTATCCGGGCTCAATCTTTTTCATGATTTGATCGATTTCATAAATAAATAATATTGATTGAAGTAAAATGAAAATGAAAGACGATTATAATGATAAAAAAATTACATGAGAGACAAATGTAAGTCTGTAATATATTTAAATTTACAATCTTCTCTTGATACAGACCCGCTGAAAAAGTAAAAAAAATTAACATTCAAAATCAGCTGTCAGCTCTGTATGTAAAGTGTATGTGTCAGACGTCAGTGTTTTGTGTCAAACGATTCGAAAGAAAAATAGGTGTATATAAATTGAATTATTGCATTATTATTGTGAGACAATGCTTTCATAAGAAAGCGATATCCTAACAACGGCCAATATGTTCTCTCTAGGGGGCCAGCGGGTCTTACATAAGTGTCTTAAGATTTTGAGGTTAGCTATTGTAGACTTTAGTAGTT